>JARFXV010000858.1:132500-382500 GCA_031761425.1 Cosmopolites sordidus | reverse complement strand
ATATTATTGTTAATATTTAACTTGTTAGTTATTATTGAATAACTCAAAACTTCGACTTAAGTTTTATTCTGAAACGGCCGCATATTTTTAACGAGATTTTCTTCCTCTTCATTTCGCAACATTATTAAGTGGAAGGTTAATGGAAGAGCGCGCTCTGTCTCGGAAAACCCAAACACGTCCTCGTACTTCATCATTTTCGCATCGCGAAAATAGGAAAATTCCGACTTAGCGTCGTGGCGCCTTCGACGCAACGCCATGATTTATGCATTTTCCGCCTCGGCCGGGACGTAGAGGGACCGGACAGGGACCGACCGCAAGTTGAGTAATAATTCGTCGATACACCGTTTTCGGTTTGCCCGCAATCAAATTTGCCTTTTTCATTTTTTTCTGCTCGCAGTTTAATATTCCGCATAGCGAATTTCGCGGAAGTAAACTTTTGACAGTTTCCTTTTTCGTAGTTTTCGAAGATCCGGTCGCGGAGCTTGCGATTATTAATAATTTGTATTTGCATTTTGTTGATCGGTTTGGTTTCCTGCAGCAGAACTAATTTTGATTGGGCAAACGCAGTTAGAATATCACATAACAGTACAAAACACTATACAGAGTGCGTTAACAATTAAAAATGCTGGAGTTTTGTCAATTATGAATATATTTTAGACAATGTTTAAAAATACATTGCCCCCCGACGAAGCGCTGGCTTCAAATCGTTCAAACTCTCAAATTTTTTTGTTGACACTTTAGCCTCCAAAATGGACCATATGGAGAAATTGCAAAAAAAAAATTGAAAAAATTGAAAATGCAAAATTTATTGTGCCAAATTAGCTTTATTGGATGGAACCAAATTGTTTGTATGTCTAAGGGATCAACGCATCGTATAACCTGATCGATGAAAACAAGCGGAGACCGACCATTTGCAGTCCAAACCATCATAGAAAGCAGGCGCTTGTTTACGCATAGCGACTCGGTTGTCCAAATTGTCGCTGCACTTATCCTTCAACCCCACACCATCGATTTGTTTGCTTATGCATTGCTGAACAGTGAAAATTGTCTCATCAAAATCATCAAATTTTCAGTATAGGGCGTACGCTTGAGTCGGACATGTTCAGCTGTTTGGGAAGGTTAATGAAACTTCCCGGACCACGGTCCATCTTGTGGGATCCACCCTCAGTCATTTCGCGGAAGCAATTTCAAATCTAAGAGATCAGATAGTTAAATTTGTGTGTGTTAATAATAAAGAACCTAGCTCTAGAATAAGAAGTAATTTTCTTTCATACTTACTTCGTTCAAAGTCTATTGATCTCTTTTGTGAAATTTTAAATATTTTAATTAATCAATAATTAATAGGTATAGTCCAAGAGCGGCACCGTCTGTCCCCCTCAGGGCTAAACGGCGAAGAGGGATAATTTAAAAAACAAAATAGTTCAGCTGTTTAGCCAATTTTGCTTCACTCTGACGTGGATTTCATTCAATTCGTGCCCTTTCGTGTCTAGTAATGTTGCGGATTTTCTATGACCACCTCCATGGCGTTTTGAAATGCTCAGTATCATTGTAACGTTTAATGGTTTGATACACAAACATTTTATTAACACGCAATAGCATGTTGCGATTTTCTTGCCAAATACAAAGCAATACACTATTACGAATATTTATTTTCAATCACAACCTAGAACGATATGCTTTCGTACCTACATTTGTAAGCAAAATTATAAACTAAAGCCAGTCAAATTTTAACAGCGCTGTAATTAGCTGTTCGGTAACTATAGCGTGAAGTTGGTAATGACCGAGTGACAGACCCAGTACATAGGATGTTCGTTACTGATCATTTTTGGGTTCAATTGTTCGGAAAGTAAAATGTAATATTTGGTTCTCTTCTAATACATAATTCTCGATCCCTATGCTTCAACGACTCGAATCACATTTTTCCATAATATAGTGATTTAAAGCTCCATTTTTTAGCTTCAAAACGAAGTATAGAAAAATAAAACACAATTTTTTACAAATGTCGACTTTATTTATCAATATATTCTCCTTGAAGAACAATAGCGATGCTTCACTAACATTTCTACGCCTTTTTTGTAGAATGATTTTTCTTTGTCTTCAAAATATCCTTCAGTTTCGGCAATTACTCTTCATTCTAGCGAAACATCTTTCCAACGAGCACTTTTTTTAAGTATGAGAATAGGAAATAGTCGCTGGGGGAGACTGCGGCCAGATCTGGAGAATACGGTGGATGAGGAAGCAATTCGAAGTGCAATTTTGGCAATTTAGCCACGGTTGTTTTTTTTGGTTCATTTGGAACCAAATTCATTCATTGGAACCTTATTTTCATTTGATATTTTATCTTTGTTTTTGATATATATCTGCTTAAAAAGGAATAAAACAATTTTATATTTTATTATCTATTACTTTTAATAAATACAAAAAAATAAAAGTGGTAGATAACAAAGTATAAAATTGTTTTATTCATTTTTAAAAAATGAACAATATATGCTTAAATTATTGTTTGTTTTAAATGATACTGCGTACTTATGTCTATTGAGATTTTTTTCTATTTCAGTAGAAGGTTTACCTGTTTTAATAAAATGTGACATGAGGGTTTATTTTAAATTATTTTAAGCTTCTTTATATAACTTTTTGTTTAAAATATTATCTTATTAGTTCTGGTTTATATTTATTAACTGATATTTGTTTAATCAGGTTAAGTTCTTTATCAACATTGTTCTGTTAATGTAATATTTAATAAACGATACATCTCGTTCTGCTAACGAAACAAGCAGACCGTTGGACTATTTTTTTTGGGGGTTACGTGACAAGGCAGAGCAAAGCATGATTCAAGGCTCGAAGAGCAAAGCTTATTCGAATCATTCTTGAGATAGAGTCAAGGTTATGCCAAAATGTTATCCAAAATCTTGACAAAAGAGAGACGATTTTGGAGCTCTAAGGGGTGGTCACCTGGCAAATATTGTCTTGTCTATACATTGTGCTTCATTTATCAATAAAAAAAATTGAAATCAATGCAAATTCTGTGTTTTATTCAAAAGTTAAAAGAAACGGCTCAATTCGAAATACTGTAGAAACAGAATTCCAAAATTTCGAATTTAGACACCCCCCCGTATTATAATAAAGATATAATTTTGGTACGCCCCTGATGACCACCCCCGCTGCAGGATGCATCTTATCGATTGGTTTTTGTCTCGGCGGCAGGCGAAAGGGCAGAAACAGTAAGACGACTCAATCGAGGGGGGGGGTCCTTCTGACCCCGACCCGGTCACCGCCCCGGAGGCGGCTTTATAGGGCCATAGTTCCAGATAACTCGCAAATACGGATTCTGTGAATCGGTCGAGGGGTTGAAAGGACAAAATCATATATTCCAGAAAAAAAATATTCAGTTATAAACTTAGTTTCCGCCACTAGAAGATACTCAAACATACGTAAGATTCTGTAAAGACGAATGTGATTATAATTAATAATTCTTTAATAAAATTGTAGATCAAACTAATCTAATGTTTAAAGCTTATGATGTGACACAAGAAAAAATATATAGCAAGTAGTTTCAATGCTTCAGCAACAAATAAAAATTTAGTTTAGCTATTTTTCTAAACTTAAAAAACTCAACTGTCTTTCAACATTTACGTTTATTTATAAATTTATAGAGCATTAAATTTTATCTAAGAAGCGAAATTTCTTTGCCGATGGATTAAAAATATTAAGAAACTGTTATATCGATGAAGCTATGTAAAAATTAATGGCAGAGAAGAAGTTGAAGATATATGAGAGAGCATTTTACGTGAAGCGGACAACGAAAAAATTTGAGGTTCTGAAATTTGTTCGTATTGGGTATATTTATACTTCTAGGGGATATAAACGTGTACACAATTTTTTATGAGGTTTGGTTCTGAAGATATGGGATTCAGTAGAACTCACCTGATTGACAGAAGGGTTTCTTTGGAATTCTATTTTCATTTACCCTAAGACCCAAACTATGTATTCTCGACGACGATTCTGGAATACATATGGTGTGTGTTTGTGTTTACCATCAAAATGTCAAGCTGATGTGGAATGGAGGACACATTATCTATCTTACCGCAGGAACTGCCATGGAACTTTCATCGTATAATGATTGTCTTCGCAATATATGATTGTCTTCGCAATATGATGTGTCCTAATCTAACATCGGCATATCATTTAACAAGTTCAAAGACGTCACCAACAGAATGTTGTATATCGGGTCCTGACTTGAATGCGATTCGCGATAATTTGAAAATGATATTTGATAACAATTAAGTAACAAACCTGCAGTTTGAAAAATAGATTGCCACATACCGCTTCACGATATCTATTAAACTACTTCCATCTGATGATAGTATTGTAGATAGTTGGTGTGACGCTTTGGATAAATTGAAATCCCAGGCCCTCATTGCAGAAGAACAGGCACTTTATTTAAAAAAACTTAAGGAGAATATCACAGAAGATGAAATCATAGTACCGCATTTGGCAGAAAATTATAGTTTTGTTGTCCAAGACGCAGCAGAATCTTTTCACTGGAATAATGGGCAGGCAAGACTACTAACATCGGTCTTTTATTATTATTCACGTATGGGCCCTGGTGGACCACGCGAAGTACAGTTAGAGGCGTTTGTTGTTGTTAGCCTTCCTTTGCGCCCATACTGATTTCATTCTTTCGCTATGAGCTTTTTTCTTATCGTCAGATCAAGTTGTTCCGGTCTTCCTACATTTTTCTCTCTGGCCAATCTCCCAAACGTTAACCTTGTGTCTGAAACAGCCTCTATCCTGAATTTCACTTTGTGTAATATTTGCTGATCTTAGGTTCTCTTTAATTGCAGCAATCCATTTAATAAAATTAGACTATTTGTGTAGTTAGCCTACTCAGATTCATCCGTTTTATGTGTCCGTAAAACTTATGTCTTCTTTTTCTCATATCGCTATGTATATCTGTGTATTGTTTGATTTCTTGGTTTTCTTGAAGTCGGCATGTTATGCTATTTATTTGTTTGTGGCCTAAGATTTTTCTTATGATTTTTTTCCTTCTTTTCAATCTCCTCGATGTCTCTCTTTCTATTCAAAATGAGCGTTTCTGCCCCATATAGACATTCTGGTTTAATAACTGTGTTGTAATGTCTCAGTTTTGTGTTTTTAGATATGTATTTTTTGTTGCAAATATTTTGCGTAAGTCTCAATGCAGTTTCCATTTTTTGACATCTACCCTTATTGGCCGCTTTTTCCAAACCGTTTCCCATGATTATTTCATCCAAATATTTAAATTGAGAGACTCGTCTGATTTTACCATATTTTGTTTTCGGAAATGGTGTTCTTAGTCTGTTGCAGGAAAAATTTGGAGTCCTACCTTTTTGGCGGTTTCTTTTAGAATTTCAATCTGTTTTTGGGCGGTTAGTATATCTTGAGACAAAATTGCTAGATCATCAGACAGACAATCAGTTTTAATGTTGATTCTCCCCAGTTTAATGAGCTGTTCAATATTCAGGGCAAACTTTTTTTCACGCTACTCCTGTATTACTTTGTCTAGAACACAGCTAAATAAGAGTGGCGAGAGTCCATCCCCTTCTCTCACTCCAGTTTTAATTTCGAAGGGCTCTGAGATGTCACCCATGAATTTAACTTTTTACCTTGTGTTAGTTAGTGTTGTTTTAATAATTGTTAGCGTTCAACATCGTTTTTTTAGCATATAGATTCAATTTTACAAACCTATTTTATTATAAACAAGATTTTTAAGACAGATGCATAGTTCAATTTTCACGCAACCTCTCACGGTAAGGGACCATGTAATGATCTTGAAAGAGGCCTAAAACATTTAGTGACACGTACAAGCTTGCAGTTACCTCCAAGTAGAGCAATTATTACGCCAATCCGCTTCTATGAATGGGCGAATTGAAATTTAACTCAAACAGTTATTTACTGCTGCTCCAAAGGTGATATTGAACGCCAAAGAATTATTCTCCAACCACGATTTCAATCATCAGTAAATATTCCAGGGACAAAAACTTACCACTGTTTTGTTCTAACTACTGAAGGCTTGGTTAGAAAACGAACCAGTGTTGATTGCAATAGTAAAATTGTAAAAATTATAATTTTTTTTTTTTTTGATAGAATATTGTTTCATTTTGTTATCGTAAATTGATATCAAGTGTAAAACTAGTTCAGAATATGTATGTCTTTATGCATAAATAGGTACAATTTTACTATGTAGGTATGTCCTTTTTTGCACAAACCAGTCAAGTTTAGCAAGCGACCAGTATGACATGTACGTACTGTAATTGATTTATCTCCTAAACTGATTTAGATCCTATTTTGCAATTTTTATTGTAAAATTTATAAATGTTGAGCTTTATTTTGTAGTAAAAAAAATATAATTAAAATGGTCGAAATTTTTTAAAAAAATATTTAAAATATTTACTTCCAGCTTAACACTACAAAAAAAAATTCAAATTTGGAATCTGATTTGAAAATCAAAAAGAACAGTAAATTTTCTGTACAAAACACAAAATAAAGTTCCAAAGAAACCCTTCCGTCAATCAGGTGAATGCTATAGAATCCCATATCTTAACAAATACCCCAATATGAACAAATTTCATAACCTCACTTTTTTTCGTCGTCCGCTTCACGTTCCCCATAATAAAAGTAATTTTTATTTTACATTTTAGGGCAAGACACATAAAGCAAAATGACCCCTGTAACACTAAATAGTTTGTTGGGACTTTCTTGACTTACGATGACCGAATTTATGAAGAAGAATCAAGGTTATTGTAGGCGAATTATTAACATCGATGTTAAAAGTGAATTTGGAGCGATCAGAAAGGAGAAACTGCCCTGTTTTCAGTAACTAAATAACTGTATTTATATATCTTGAAGTAAGATGGAAAAGGTATTGTCGAACCTCGTACGGAATGTCCTCCCATAAACAGCCTATTCTCCAGACCTGCTGCCATTGGATGACCGGATGTTTATTATTAATGAGGATACATAGCACGTGAATCAATAAATCTGTAGTATGACTAATAAAACAACAACTTTAAAGCAAAATTTAACTTTATCCATTTACATAGTCTCTTTCAAGAGTGATACATTGATTCCAACGCTTCTCAAACACTTCGATGCCTTTTTTGTTTAGCGATTTATCTTGGGCTTCGAAATAGGCTTCAGTTTCGACAATTACTTTTTCATTGGAGCCAAACCTCTTTCCCTGGGGCTTTCTTTTTAGATCTGCAAACAGGTAGTAGTCGCTGGCAGCCAGATCCGGAGAATACGGTGGATGGGGAAGCAATTCAGAGTGCAATCGCAATCGCGCAGAGATTTCTGATCGACAAATGTTCATGCAAAATGGTGAACACACTGTCTTCTGATATCTTTAAAGTATCAACTGTCTCGCTTAACGTCAAACTGTTGAATTAGAGCGACCAAATCGTTTAGCATCATCGGTATTTGTACGGCCGCCTTACCATTTGTCTGGATGGAGTAGGGTCCGAATAACACTTGTTTAGCCATTGCTTTGCTTGAATGGCATTTTTTCCCATTAAAAGGCAATGCTTTATTTCCATTGCTTTCAAAATTACAAGAGTAGCGTCACTAAAAGCACTGCAACTTATGAACTAAACCTCAGATTTTCGTGAAATTTTGACATGTGTCATCTGAAGACTAGTACTTCCTAAACATCACATGGATTTATCAATAGTGGCGCCATCTATATGCCATCCTGCGAACTTATTGAGTGATGTGTTATGATTGTAACTCGAGAGAAAAATTAAAAGAGAATCGAGGCATGTTAGAAAACGTATTTTTTAAGAAAAATAAAAGAAAAAAAATTTCAAAAGATGTATTTAAATAAATATTCTTTTGGATTGCAAAAATACCAGTTGTTATCGACGATTTGACTTGGAGAATTTGGTGGGGGGTGAATTATGCAAATATGAAAATGTTTTATGCATGTTCGAGAGAAAAAAATAAAGAGTAATATTCACCCCAAAATGATTTTCTTTTCGGCCGAACAAAATTCCGAGTTTTTTTTAGTCGTGTTTGATATTTTATGGCACAGAAATAATCACTGTTGAGAACAATTAAGGGATATTACGTAAATATTCGAATAAAACGCATAGAGTGAAAGTGGCACGTGTTGTATTTCTAATAAGGATATGGTAACATACATTTTTAATCCATGTTAGGATTGTGGGGTTATTTGTGTTATATTTTAATCTGATATTCAAATTAAATTACTTTAGTTCCATATTCGTACATTTTAGTGGGTTTACTTGCGTTCAATTAAATAATTTGCCAAGCCTAGAGAAAAGGGGGGTTATAAATTATATTCAGCTTTTCTTTCTTCTTTAACCACCTGTCATCTAACTCCAAACCACTCCCATCGATATTCTGAAGACCGATTTGCTTTATTTCTTTAAAAATATAAGAAAACTGCAGTTTTCAGATGATATTTTGCCAATATCTCGAAAACCGTTCGAGATATCCACAAAAATATCGAGAAAAACCGCGCTTTTTGTCATAGAATTCTTCAATATTTTCTCGATCTAGTAATATATTTTCATGGGAATTGGACGACTTTCCCTTTTAAACCATCATTAGAAAATAAAATTGGGACATTTTCGAATATTTGGCACTACCACTCACATCAATATTCTGGTATCCAATTTGCTTTATCTCTTTTAGGTTTTCGAGATTTAGTTTATCAAAAATTGAAAAATTTGCAAAAATGGCATTATATCCAGGGTTTTTTCAGAATATCTTAAAAACCATTCGAGATATCAATTGTAGCCGATTGTCGCCATTGAATCGTCCATTATTGTCTCTATCTAGTGGTATATTGTCATGGACATTAGACGACTCTTCCCTTTAAAAAATAGTAATTCCAAAATGAAAGATTTAAAAATTATAATTGGCTCATTTTTGGATATTCACCACTCTAAACAACGGACATGAAAGTTCTACCAGTCAATTTGCTTTATCTCTTCTAATTTCTGAAATATAATTTTTATTCTCTAGATAGTTTTTTGACGTTTTTTTACGTTTCGATTCGCCATATTTTCTCCATCTATTAATATATTTTCGTGGGTATCGGGTAACTTTTGATGTTTGATCATTTGTAAAAGGTTCAGTAAACATTTTTCTTTAAACATCGATCTCCCCTGATCTATCAGTCTATATATATATATAAATATATATATATATATATATATATATATATATATATATATATATATATATATATATATATATATATATATATATATATATATATATATATATATATATATATATATATATATATATATATATATATATATATATATATATATATATACCCCTTTGTGGATCAGACCTTGACGTGGTAAAGGAGTTTGAGTAGGGCAATGAAGTTATGAGCTATGCGCCGTCTGGAGTCTACACTCCTGGGAGGGTCACCCCTGGCGGACGGGTAAAGGCAGAGGCCTCGGACTAACATGATCCAAAATCTGCCAACCCGCATTGGACCAGTGTGGCAGATTACGGTCCATACCGTCAACATGGTATTTCAATATGTTTCAATATGACAGTACAACCTCAAACACGGCCCTCATTCCCCGGAGGCCAGGAGGCAACCACCTACGGCAGCGGAAAGACCTGCCCCAAGGCAGAGGGTGCTAAGAATCACCTGGTTAGATCAGGCTGCCATTGGACTTTTGACATTGCAACGCTAAATATACGGACACTGAAAACAAAGGCCCGATTGTAAGAACTGTTAATTGAACTTGACAACATACATTGGGATATTATTGGGCTCTGTAAAACACAAAAAAAGGTCGAAGAGTTAATCAAACTGGAACCAACTGGGCACATACTCTACACTCGAGGTACGGAAATGGCCGATATGGTGGAATTAGATTCCTCATCAATCGAAAGCTGAAGGACGGACAGTGTAGTAAAATTTGAAAGTACATCCGACCGACTAGCCCAATGCATCATTCAACTGAATAAAAAGTTTAGGCTTCAAATCGTCCAAGCTTATGCACCAACTATAAGCCATAAGGATGACGAAATTGACGAATTTTATGATAATGTGGCCCAGTTTTTATACAAGGAGAAATGTAGGTACAAAATCCTGATGGGTGATTTTAATGCCCGAATTGGAACAATAAGAGCTGACGCAAATGCAACTGGCCCATATGGAACTGGTGAGCGAGACAATAGAGGTGACAGATTGGTTGATTTTGCTGAAGGACAAGAACTATATATTATGACTTCGTTCTATAAGAAAAATATCAGCAGAAAATGGACATGGAAAAGTCCATCTCGGCTCAAAAGTGAAATTGACTACATCACGACCAACGATAAAATAATATTTACCGATTGTACTATCCTTAACAATTTTAATGTTGGAAGTAACCACCGAATGGTACGAGCAAGTGTTCGGATTGACTGTCAAAGAGAGCGCGAAAGAGTGGTAAGATCAAAGAAGGGCAAAGTGGATTCTGGGAAACTGCTGGAGAGAGGAAGCGATTTTGATATTGCTTTGTCAAACCGGTTTGCTCCGTTACAAGATCCAGAGGAGGTGGATATATCAGTATTAGAGGAAGTAACAAATGCAATAGAATCAATGAAAAACGGCAGGGCTCCAGGAAATGACAGTGTAACTGTTGAAATGCTAAAAGCTGGTGGTCGGACGCTACATAAAACACTGGCAAAATTATACTCAAAATGACTCAAAGAACAAAAAGTACCTGACTTATGGAAAAATGCAGAAGTGATCCTTTTACATAAAAAAGGAGCACAGGAAGATTTAAAGAACTATCGTCCAATAAGCCTCCTATCAATAATGTACAAAGTATTCACTAAGATAATTTCTTAAAGAATATTAAAAAAACTGAATGACGCACAACCAAGAGAACAAGCAGGATTCAGAAGTGGATTCAGTACAATAGATCACATCTAGATTGTACAGCAGGCCATAGAAAGGCAAAACGAATACACCATGCCACTGTGCTACAGCTACAGCCACAATTCACTTTGATGATCTTGAAGTGGGAATTAATGTAGAACGAAGTGTACGGCAGGGTGACGCAATATCGCCTATTCTTTTCTCGGCTGTCCTTGAAGAAGTATTCCGTAAACTGGATTGGGAACAGGATGGTGTAAAGATCAATGGTGCAAACGTAAACCATCTTATATTTGCAGATGATATTGTTCTCCTTTCACAAGACCCAGAAGCGCTGCAAAGACGCATACAAGAACTGCAAAGGGCTGGCGAACCATTTGGCTTGAAAATAAACCTGAAAAAGAGTCAGGTTATGTTCAATAACTTCACTCAGAAAATAAGCATTTTAGTTTTAGGAAGAGATTTGGAGATTGTGGACAGCTTTATATATCTTGGGCAGATGATTTCAGTGGAGAGGAATACCACCCGCGAGGTGGAACGGCGTGTTAAATGTGTCTGGCAGGCTCAACATAGTGTTTAAGAGCGGACTCTCACTTTGTCTGAAAAGAAGTCTTTGATCAGATACTTTCTACCCGTTATGACATACGGAAGTGAAACCTGGACACTCACATCGCAATCAATTCAAAAACTTCGGGGGGCACAGAGGGGAATGGAAAGATGTATGCTTGACATTACAAGACGAGACAGAAAGTCCTGCGCATGGATCAGGGAACAAACAAAAGTATGTGACATCATTGGAAGACTAAACTTGAAGAGATTTACCACTAAACACCGAAACGCTTTTTTGAACTGCTCGACGCACGTTTCGCACGCACGATATTAAATAATCTCTTGATGATGCTAACATGGTTAGCGAAACGTGCGTCGAGCAGTTCAAAAAAGTGATTTGGTGTTTAGTGGTAAATTTCTTCAAGTTTAGTGTTTCACACCAAAGGTTCCAATAGAAGAATTGATCTATAATTATGTTATTTATATATTAATTTAGGTTAATAATATTATAAAATATTATTAACCTAAATTAATCTTAATATCACCTAATTTACATAAGTAAACAAATAGAAAGTTCGTATTTTTGGTTATAAAATTTATTTTTCATACAGATTTTTATATTTTATTGGTAGACTGGACAAAGGTTAGATTTTGAGATCTTCGTCAACTCCTCATTGGTGATCAATCTGATGAAATCGAATGGGAAGAGTCGGACAATCTTCAACAGTCTCGTCATGATTCAGAGTCTGAACAAGACGGTATATATAATGAAGGAAATCAGAAGAGCCTCAATAATAATGATAAATCCAGACGACGAGGTAGTCGTTATTATTCAGGAAAAGACGGAATCACAAAGTGGAAAAAGACTCGTCCTGTTCAAAATTCTCGTACTCGAAGAAGAAATATAGTACTTCATTTGCCAGGACCAAGAGGAGATGCTCAAAACATCTAAACTGAAGTAGAGGTTATGCTACCATGTCTATGTCTATGTCTTTATAGATGATATAATTCTAAGACAAGTCGAATATTGTGCAAACCTATATATTGATAAAATTAGTGATGGTTTTCAACGTGATAGAGATTGTAAACATACAACATTGGAGGAAATAAAAATATTAATTGCAGTACTTATACTTAGTGGATTTGCAAAGTCCAACCATCGAAATATGAGCGAATTATGGGAATCTAATGGGCTGGGTATAAAAGTTTTTAGAGTCATAATGAATATGAGAAGATTTCAATTTCTGCTACGCTGCTTACAACGAAAAGAATTAGATAAATTAGCACCAATTCGTGATATTTATTAATAATTGTGAAAGGTATTATTCCGTTGGTGAATATGTTACTATTGATGAGCAATTAGTACCATTTCCAGGAAGATGTTCTTTTCGACAGTACATTCCAAGCAAGCCTGCCCGCTACGACTTAAAGATATTTTCCATGACGGATTCTCGAACCTGCTATACCTCAGCAATGGAAATTTATGCAGGAACACAGCCCGAAGGACCATACTCACAGTCAAATTCTGGTAGAGATGTTGTAAATCGTTTAGTGAGAACAGTAGAAGGTACTGGACGAAAGTTAACAATTGAGAACTGGTTCTGTAGTATTCAATTGGTAGAAGATCTTCACTCAAAAAATCTAATTGTTGTAGGAACGCTTCGGCCAATAAAAGACAATTGCCGCTATCTTTTGTAGACATTACTAATCGACAAATCGGCTCTAGTGAATTTGGATTTAAAGAAAATATGACACTTGCGTCATATGTAACAAAGAAGGTAAAGAAAAAAACGTTTTAGTAGTTTCAAGTATGCATACAAGTGACGATATCGATAGTACAACGAATAAACGTGAAATGGTTATGTTTTATAACTCCACAAAAGGAGCTGTTGATACTGTAGACCAAATGATTGATACATTTTCATGTTCCAGACCAGCTCGAAGATATCCACTAAAAATATTTTTTCACCTAGTTGATATTGCTTGCTTGAACGGCTTTGCTATTTATCATTTCAATAATATTGATAATAAAATGAATCGTCGATAATTTTTAAAAGAATTAGGACTTTCTCTAGTTAGAGATGAGATAAAAAAGCGAGCCTTCAATGCATATTTATCTAAAGATTTACGCAAAAATGCTGCCAGTTATTTATCCCTGTCATGTCTTCCACTTACAAGAAAAGAAAAACTCGATAAAGCAGTTCGTTGCTCTGTTTGTCCAAGAAATCGTGATATAAAGACGAAGAGTTTCTGCTCTGAGTGCCAAGTACCAATGTGCAAAACACATATGATTTCAATATGTGATTCTCAACTTAGAACCGTAGAGGATTAATACTATAACCTTTATTGAACGTAAATTTTTAATTTATTTATTTAAATATGTTTATTAAAATTCTTATAGTTTTAATTTGCTAAATAACATCTGCGATGTTATTTTTAAATATATTTGCTAATGTTTTAAAAGAATTATTATTATTATGTTATTATACTTAAAATGTAAATCATCAAAAAAGTGCAATTTTCAAGATGCTCAAATAAGGTGCAAAATACAAATTTTTATATTCTAATCGTCGATTTCTCTCGATAATGTATTTAAAATAATTCAATTAATATATATATATATATATATATATATATATATATATATATATATATATATATATATATATATATATATATATATATAATCATAAAATATCCAGTATACCTCGCCTAAGGTACTGTACGGGTCACGGGCGGTGGATAGTGAAAGTTCCATTAGATATTAATGGACAGCTGCGAATATCTCAAAATAAGCAGCCCCGAACCAAGGCAAAAAAAAACTAAATCCACTTAGCATCTGACTTGTATCAAGCGGTTGAGTGGTCAGCGTCTGTTCACCAGTGGTGCGGCTGATATTTAAATTCTGGAACTAACCCCTCCAGTCTTAACCTCTGAACTGTCATGGTTGAAACCTTTAATTCAAAGTACAAGATAAAGCGTTCTAGTGATTACAAAATTACCCCAGGAGCAAATATAGACACGGATCACTACTTCAAATTTAGCTTAAAACCTCGAAAACTTATTCAAAAGAGACTGCTAATACCAAAGTTTGACCCAACGAAAATAAAACCAGCCCTAACAGAAGAGCTTGATAAACAACCAGTACAGAACTGGCAAGAATTGAAACAAAAAATTATTAAAACAGCTTTAAAGTTGGTCCCTTTACAAAAACGTAGAAAACATCCGTGATGGGATGAAGTTTGCGAGCAAGCAGTATTAAGCCGAAGTAAAGCACTCAAAGATTGGAACAGTGAAAAAACAGCAATAAACTATAACATCTTTTTGGAAGTAAGAAAAGAAACATCGAAGCTAATTAGGCAAACTAAAAGAAAATATGAAAACAATAAACTTAATGATAATAACACCCGAAACTTTTATAAAACATTTAAAACTAAATTAACAGGCTATCAACCGCAAAGTCTTTGCTCCCAAAAGGAAAACGGACAATTAGCTCTAAATAACCAAGACAATTGCAAAGAACTTGCGAAATATTTTGAACAAATACTAAACTGTCCTGAGCCCTTAAACAAATTAGCAACACTAAACCCTAAACAAACAAACCCGGATTCATTACTACCAGATGAAGATGAAATAATTAGGCAAATCAAGCGGCTTAAAAATGACAAAGCTTCAGGTAAAGATGGAATCACTGCTGAACATTTGAACTCCGCTGGTCCAGGTACAATCAAAGAAATAACCAAAATTTTACAAGAAGTTTGGCGAACCGAACGGATTCCGGAAGATTGGAAAGATGCTCTAATCCATCCACTAGATAAGAAAGGAGATAGAACGGATGTAAACAACTATAGAGGGATATCTATTATCCCAGTTTGTTACAAGATTCTATCTCAATGTCTACTAGACAGAGCACAGGGACAGTTAGAACCTAACATTGGTGAATATCAAGCAGGTTTTCGACCGGGCAGATCCTGCCCTGAACAGATCCTGAATCTAAAATTGATTCTAAGACATCAAAAACTGTACAATAAAAATCTCGTCTGTACATTTGTGGATTTCAAAAAAGCATATGATTCTATTGACCGCGAATCTTTATTCCGAATCTTGAAAGAACAAGGACTAGATCTGAAAACGCTGGCAATTATTAAAGCAACGTTAACTAACACAAGGTCAAAAGTTAAGTTCAAGGGGGGCATCTCAGAGCCCTTCGAAATTAAAACTGGAGTGAGACAAGGGGATGGACTGTCGCCACTCTTATTTAACTGTTTTCTAGAAAAAGTAATACAGGAGTGGCGTGAAAAAAAGTCGGCCCTGAATATTGACCAGCCCATTAAACTGGGGAGAACCAACATCAAAATTGATTGTCTGGCATTTGCTGATGATCTAGCAATTTTAGCTCAAGATGTATTAACGGCACAGAAACAGATTGAAATCGTAAAAGAAACAGCAGAAAAGGTAGGAGTCCAAATTTCCTTTGAGAAGACACAATACATGACCTACAACAGACTAAGAACACCATTTCTAAAAACAAAATATGGTAACATCAGACGAGTCTCTCAATTCAAATATTTGGGTGAAATAATCATGGAAAATGGGTTGGAAAAAACGGCCAATAAGGGTAGATGTCAAAAAATGAAAACGGCATTGAGACTTACACAAAATATTTACAACAAAAAATGCCTATCTAAAAATACAAAACTGAGACATTACAACACAGTTATTAAGCCAGAATGTCTATATGATGCAGAAACGCTCATTTTGAATAGAAACCGGGACATCGAGGACATTGAAAAGAAGAAAAGAAAAATCATAAGAAAAATCCTAGGCCCCAAACAAATAAATAGCACAACATATCGACTTCGAGAAAACCAAGAAATTAAACGATACACAGATATACATAGCGATATGGGAAAAAGAAGACTTAAGTTTTACGAACACATAAAAGGGATGAATCCAAGTAGGCTAACTAGACAAATAGTCGAATTTTATGAAAATAGGAGTAGAGCTAAAGTAGAAATAATTAAATGGATTGCGGCAATTAAAGAGGACCTAAGATCAGCAAATATTACACAAAGTGAAATTCAGGATAGAGGCTGTTTCAGACACAAGGTTGACGTTTGGAAGGTTGGCCAGAGAGAAAAATGTAGGAAGACTGGAACAACTTGGTCTGACGAAAGGAAAAAAGCTCATAGTGAAAGAATGAAATTAGTATGGGCGCAAAGGAAGTCTAACAACAACAAACGCCTCTAATTGTACTGCGCGTGGTTCACCAGGGCCCAAGCGTGAATAATAATAATAATAATAATAACATAAAATATTATTATATATATGAAAATCCGAAAATAGATTCAGTTTTTCACATTACTACGAATAATCTTCGATATGTTTTTATTTTATGCAAATATTTCTTAATAAAACTCGATTAATTATGCAAAAAATAGCCTAAAAGAAGATATTATTAAAGACAAAAACATTATTTTTAATATTATCTATATTTTTAATAATTTTTTGTTTGGGATGTCAATACATCCCCGCGACTGTTACAAATTCCGACGCGAGAAACGAAGGGTTAATATAAAATAAGGAACCTTCTTTAGCACCACCCCGTATATTATTCTTCACTACGACGGATGCTCGTTAATTATTCCTATGCCATAGCAACTAGACTTTTTCAAACCCTTCGCGAAGAAAACCTTGATGTATCATCCTACATGTAGCGATTTTTAAGTTGCGAATCGAAACGGCATCTCTGCAGTCGCAAAGCTCTTTGTCATCATTGTCCGACGTACTGCGAATGAATTGGCAGGACGATACCGCGCTGCCGTGACAGGCGCCTTTGGCTCTGTTTCGCTCGGTGCATTTTAGCGTTGGTTCCCACACAATTCGCCTCTTAGCCGGGCACCACCTCTTCGTTACCGGTTGTGGTGAAACAATGGCCTGGCCAGGATCAATTAGGCATCGTACTGACCATGTACTGGAATAAACAGTACACGAGAGCGTTTTTTGTGAATTTTCACATACATTCTTCTAAATAAATACCATAAAAATAAAAATTATTTTTTCAATAAATAAAACTCTATATATTTAATCATTTTTACCAACCAAATATATTTGATAAAACCTTCATATGACATATTAGATTTTATATGGTATACAGGGTGTTTGATGCATTGGTTGCCAAATTAAAATACCTGATAGGAGAGGTCTTTTGCTATCTCCGCGGCCTACATAAAACATTATTGAGCCTACAGGTTTTTTTAAGTTAATTTTAAAATCTTTTTTTGAAAAATTCCAAAACTCAGCATTGAAACTTGAATTAAAAAAAAAGTTATTGGTATATCCTCGAAATTATTATTTTATTTTAATGTTTTTATTTTATTGTAATGTATAATGTTGTAGGGTTCTATGAAAATCAAAATTGGGCTTTTAAACAAATTTGTTTTGTCATAAATGGACAGATCATATATAATTTTTATAACAAAATTATTTATATTTTTATTTTTTTCCTTATAATTAAAAAGTTATATCAAATTGAATATAAATTTTTAAACCTTGTACCGATGACATGCCGACAATTCCCGAAAACAATCGGAGCAATATGTGACCTCCCAGAATGTACCGCCAATCGCTTTAGCTCGGGCCAATTCGTTTACTTAAACCTGAATTTTTCTTTCGTCCTGTTTCTGAACAGACGTTCCGAAAGAATCGCAGTTTCGGGCAAATAAAACAATTTATCGATCTTTAGTCATTGTTCTATAGGTTTGACCTATATCTTTGACTGTTGGTTTGCGATTGATTTGCAAATATACTTGCTTTTAATTGTTATTTAGGCTTTCAGTGCTCTTTTCAACGTTATTCTCATATATATGGAGGCTCAAAGGTAAGTTCAGAATGAAATCTGATTAGGGTCCCTTTTGTTTTTTTGCATTCGTTTTTATAACTTTTATTTATATTATTTAATTCATGTAGGGATAACAAATTAACGTGCCAAATATATAAGAAGGAATATTCCTGTGTGTCTGCAAATAATTTACATATAGCAACACAGCCGAGGGTAGTAACAATAAAAATGCCTTACAGGATCGTCAGTTTTGTATAGGAATAATCATATATGAAAAGTCTTATACTTACGAAAGTTTTACAGGATAATCTAATTTGTAGATAGATGGTCGAAGAGTACAGAAATTTGTGTGATTAGTTGGATGAACACTAGCTAGTTAAATTAAGGACTGGCAAAGCAGTTTTCCATAGAATCAAAACAAACATCTAAAGGAGTATGCAAAAAAAGAAAATAGAAAAGCAAACCTACTATCTAAACAAACAGTAAATAAAATGGTATATTTATATTCTAAATAAAAACAAAACAGTTAAAATATTTTGTTTTTCAGGATTTTGGTACATTTCATTTATTGATTGAACATATTCATTTGATAGGGTATGTTTAAACATAGATTAGAAAATTATTCAGTGGTTTCAGGATATGTTGTGGTACATAGTGGGTAGACCTTAACAGGAGAGTCCCACACTTCGACTATAAGTTTTCCACTAAAAAAAAAGGTTTAGGTGCCTTCTCTTATTTAGTAAATCTCTGGTTGGACATGCATTAGAGTTAGTTAGCAGCCACATTTATTCATATTTGCAAATATTATTAAATCAAGAGTCTAATGTAGCAGTTTGTAAAACATGCAAGGCAAAAAATCGCTATCGTTTTAAAATACTGAAGACTTTAATTAAAACAATAATGGGTGTTTTTTTTGAAAATATTGTTAATAGAGTCTAGTATGGTGGTTTGAAGAATCAGTGTGATTTTAAAAGGATTGCAAACTCCAATGAAATCAATCAAATAAATATGTATATAATTTTGGTTAGTGATTGTTTTTATTCTGACTTGATTATTATTGTAGTTTACATATTATAATCTACTGTCATATATTATCCTAGTTGGGGGAAGTTTTATTATGAATATTTAACAGTATATTCTTTATTGAAATAAAATTAGAGATTTAAACAGTATGTATGTGTTTTGTTTTTCTAATTATGCTTTATATTGTTTTTTCGCTCAAAAAATAATTACAAAACTAGAAAATATCTTTTGGTTATTCAATAATTAACATTTTTCATTATTTTTGAAAGCCAATATTACAAATATATAACATATAATTTTTTTTGTTTGAGTATTTATTATCTGCTGAAGCTGCACAATCGTGACATTGAGTGTCTTGAACTTTTCTTAATTTTTCATTAATAGTCAAGGTAACTATATAAGCTATACTTCGAACTTTATGTGCTGGACATACACGTACTTTTACAGTGCAAATACCATTTTTACGGTTAAGTTGAACAAAACCTATAGCCTTGTCACCGTAACTTTCTCGTAACACCCTACAAATAGTGTAATTATACTTAATAGAAATATTTTGTTTCCTATTTACATTTACATTATTATTTTTTAAAAACATACATCGATGCTTTAGCACCTCGAACTTCAGCTGAATTGAACCGAATGTCATTTTTTATAAAATCTGTGACCATAAAAATATCCACTGCAGGTATATTATTAGAATTAGCCTTTATGAACCCTTTGTCACTTAACCAACAATCATTTTGACAGTATATATACGAATAGAAGCCGCTGATTAATTGTAACAAGTTTTTAAAAAGTTTTTCGCATCGATTATCAATATTATTTGTGATAAAGTTTTAAAATAATGTAAAAAAATCGAGAATTATTTTTTATTCAAAAGCCTAGTTACATGCAAGCGACATTTAGTTTTTTTTATGGACTCGCAAAGTTTTTGGAAGACCTAAAAATAAATTTAAAGCTCAACTTTAAATTGCATATAAAAAACTTAAAGGTATCATGTTCTCCGAATTCTTTAAAAAAATCTCTGGTTTATCCTCTTTCCAACGCTATGCATTCATGCCATAAAAACGTTTTACTAACTTCACTAATTTGCTAACTTTGTGTATCGGGACGCATTAGGCTTATAAGTAATGTCTGAATGATTGTGGCGTGTTCATATATATTTTTTCCTTTATTTGGGTTTTTCGCCACTATTTAAAACCCAAAAAATGTCAAAAATACCTGTTCTTATGTAAAGAAAGAATCACTGGGTAAAAACAAAAAACCAAACGGAGACAAATTTCTCAGTGATTCTTTTTTGTAATAAATTTGCCTAACGAACAAAATTTTAAAGATATAAAAATGTTATAAAAAATTATACAAACTTTTACGTTAACGTTTCGGAGGGTACTCTCCCCCCGTTTTCAAAACTAAACTAAAAAATAAATTATATTAATTTGTAATATATAAAGTAACGAGTGAAAGTAAATATATTTTTTGTGTATGTCAACGATACTTACATTGACAACAATAGATTTTCATGACAGTGACATACTACCAAAAAATATATATAGGTAATGTTTACTGTGTGATTGTTTATTGTACTGATTGTGTATTCGAATATTTAAATGTGTTTAATTGTATTCTTTAGAATCGGGAACCATATTGAATTTAAATCTACCTTATAATCTTCTGTATTTTGTTACCGATTCTTTTAATACCGTTTTGAAATTATTCCAGTTGATTTTATGACTCGATTCCCATGCGTGTTGACAAATTCTAGATTTATTAAAATCGCCCTTTCTAAGAAGGTTTTTTACTCTAAAATCTAACGGTCTATATGTCTCACCTATATAGAATTTGCCATATTCGCAGGGAATTTTATAAACCACATTTTTGGTATTTTGTTGTATATTGTTTGGTTTAGTCTTTGTTAATAGAGATCTAAGAGTATTTTTTGTTTTAAATGTCGTTCTTATGTTGTATTTATTTCCTACGCTTTTAATTTTTTCAGAAATACCGCGGATATAAGAAATTGCGAGGTTAATTGTTTGAGAGTTATTATTATTGTTATTAATAATTTGTCTGTTTTGTCTAGTATCAACATTTTTAAACGATTTATCTATAAAATTTGTTGGGTAATTGTTTTTTATTAAAATGTCTTTTATGTGATCTGTTTCTTTTTGTAGTGTATCACTGTCGGTACAAACAAGTTTTGCTCTAGTTTTGATTGATTGCGCGGTTGGCTCTTGGTGAAACATAGTAACAATGATAATAATTAAAACACTTGGTATTTGTTTCACAATATATTCAAGATATTCTCTAACATGTTTCGGCCTCGCGACCATTCTCAAAGAGAGTTATGTATAAACTAAACTAAAGTTTTAAAGTGCTATCTAATGGAAGTCGGTTTTTTCATCTCGTTAAATTTATTACACTATCAATAATTGGAGTATTTCCGAAGTCTAGCTGGGTGTTTGTTAGGTTTTTGCCGTCGTATATGGCTTTTTTAATTTCGAAAATTACTTTAAATTACCTTAAATTACCTGGAAATTTTCGAAATTAAAAAAGCCATATACGACGGCAAAAACCTAACAAACACCCAGCTAGACTTCGGAAATACTCCAATTATTGATAGTGTAATAAATTTAACGAGATGAAAAAACCGACTTCCATTAGACAGCACTTTGAAACTTTAGTTTAGTTTATACATAATTCTCTTTGAGAATGGTCGCGAGGCCGAAACATGTTAGAGAATATCTTGAATATATTGTGAAACAAATACCAAGTGTTTTAAGTTTTGCTCTGTCATATAAACTTTTAATTACTCCTAGTTGGAACGATTTTGAGTGATTTGAAAAGAAATTGAGATACCTATCTGTGTTTGTCGGTTTTCTGTAAACTGTAGTTTTTAATGTGTTGTTTTGTTTTAATATAAGTGTCGAGGAATGGCAATTTATTCTCCTTCTCTATCTCTAAAGTAAACTTAATTGTAGGCTCTCGAGAATTTATATCTTGTAAAAAAATATTTAGATCGTCAACGCTATGTTGCCATATAGCAAAAATATCATCAACATATCTAAGCCATATTAATGGATTTTTAAGAGATTTATTTAATATGTCGTTCTCGAGTTCCTCCATAAAGATATTACTCATCAAAGGAAAAAGAGAAGAACCCATTGCCATTCCGAAATTTCGTTGATAATCATTTTCTAATTGAAAACATGTGGTTTTTAAGCACAGAGTTAATAATTCCAAAACTTTATTTATGTTTAGTTTTGTGCAGTTTTTTAATGTTGTGTTATGTTCTAATCTCTTTCTAACTATTAAAAGTGATTTATCAACTGGTACATTAGTAAATAAACTCACCACGTCAAAGCTAACCATTAAATTTTGGTTTGTAATTTTAATGTTCGAAATTCTAAAAAATCTGAAGTATTTCTAATATAAGGAATTTGTTCTACCCGAAAGTGAATTAAAAATGTTTAATAAAAATTTTGCTAGTTTATAACATGGGGAATCTATACTACTAACTATAGGGCGAAGTGGTATATTAGTTTTGTGTATTTTTGGTAGACCATAGAAATGAGGTGGTTTACTATAATGTGGTGTAAGTTGTGATCTTTCTAGATCTGTAAATTCACGTTTCTGTTTATATAATGTATTGTAACTTTGTCTCTCTATTTTTAATGTTGGATCTGTAGGTATTTTAGTGTAATTTCCCTCATCAATTAAATTTTTAATATTGTTATTATATTCGGTAGTGTCCAGAATAACTGTGGCGTTACCTTTGTCTGATGGCAATATGTTAATAGATGTGTCTTTTTTTAATTTATCTATAGCTAACCTTTCCTCATGGTATAAATTTGATTTGATTTTAAATTGTTTTTCTAAGATAAGTTTTAACCTAATTCTGTATTCATTTGCACTTTCCAAAAATAATTTTTGAGCATCAGACTCTACTGCCGAAATAAGGTCTAATTTAGGAACATCTTTCGATGTAACACTAAAATTTAGTCCTTTAGAAAGTACATAATTTTCAGAATCAGATAATATTTTATTTGAAAGGTTAACTACAGTTTTATTAATGACATTTTTGTCTGTATGTGTATTAATGTGTTTTGTGTGTGTATGTATGTATTAATGTGTGTGTATGTGTTCCATGTTTTTCAATAATTAAATTTTTAAATTTCTTAATGTATTTTTTTGGATATTGAAGTGATATATGCAACTAGAATAGACGCTATTATAAATGTGATTAAAATCTACTTCAGTTACTTTTCCGTGTATTTGTTGTAATGTATTATCAATGTCGGTCTTTAATTGTTGTTTAGTGTATATGTGATGTTGTATGCAATCTCTTAAAAGTGCTAAACTAGCCCTATGTAAAATATATATGCTTCTCTTTGTGTTATAAGGTATATGTAAACGTAAACCTTTTAGTATTATGTCACAATCTTTACATTTGTAAAGAAATGTTAAGCTGCTTTCAGAATGTTGTAGTTTAATATATTTACTTTCTAAATATCTAAATAAAAAATATGTCTCAGGCCCATACCTGTAATCTAAGTGTTTTTTAGAAAGTGGCGAAAAACCCAAGTAAAGGAAAAACAGACTGATATTCGATATGCAGGATAAAAACTTGTTTTTATTTAAACAGCACGCGCAAAGCAGGTAAAACTGTTATCTCCCTCATACACAGTAGAATTGCATCTGTCTCTCTCCCTTTCATTAGGTAAACGGAAAACCAGCTAAAAAACACGCGCCGTGGTTTCAGATTTTTTAGTCGAGATTTGACTGTCTTCGCTGATTAACGCATTTGTTGTTCCAACGCAGCGCAGCTTACTTTTTAATTTTGTTATTTGTGTTATTTGTTTTTGTTGAGAGTTGTGTTAGTTTTTATTTAGTTTTGTTAATGATGGCTGCATTCTCTAATGAAGAATACGCGAACATTTTGATGAGATATGGAAGCGCCAATGGTGCTGCATGAGAAGCGCAAAGAATCAAGAACGCTTTCCTAATAGACTTTAACCTTCCCGCCACACGTTCCAAAATACTTACCGACGCTTACGCGAAACTGGGACTTTGAACATTAGTGAACCAAGAGGGATTGCGACGCGACACAATGTTGAAATCGATTAGCAGATTTTGGCACTAGAAACCTATTAGAAGCACCAGAAATGTAGCTTCATTACTTACAATTTCTATCGGAAATGTATGGAAAGTACTTCGACAAAATAAGAAACATACTTTTCATTAGACTCCGGTACAACGTAGGTAATTTTTAAACATACTTACAATGCTAAAGATGAATTCCCATGGTGCGTAGTATCACTAATCGTACGTACTTAACATTTCAAATTAAATAAAATATATTGACAGTAAGAAAGCATTCCTTCCGCGTATTTTATTGGTTGCAGGTCTTGACAATAACGACTTTGATAACCGTGTCAGATTTTGTGGGTAACAGGTTTTGTTCGTTTTTTGCTGCATACAGACTTAGAACATCTTGACTTTTTAAAAAGTATTCTGTGGACGAATGAGTCCAAATTTAATAAAGAACGAATTCTTAATTTATACCAGGTGTCCCATTAAGGATGGGTCGCGGCCGTATCTTGAAAACTATTTATCCCACAGCTTTGGAGAAAAAAAATTGTACTAAAAATGATCATGAGAAATTCACCAAAAATATTTTTAAGCTTCTAAAACGACCGCAAGAGGGCGTGACGAGCTAAACATATTTAAAAATAATTTTTTGTGTGTATTTTCAAGTGTTAACCGAGTAAGAAACATTCTCAGTTATAATTAGCAAACTGTCTCCTACAACTTTGTTTTATGATATTTTGTCGTAACTTTGCGAATAAAGAAGTGGGGGGGAGTTTTACCTATTTAGATAAAAAGTCGTCTAGTGTCCGTTTGCCTAAACCGATTTTCCTCAATTTAGATTCATTTAAAAGGCAATTGCTGGGATAATCAGATAATCTGGGAGATAAATTACTTAGTTTATAAATCAAACCGCGAGGTGGCGTTACATTCAACAATAGTTTTTTTGAAGTTTTGTTCAGTTTTTTCAAATGGAATAATACAGCTTTGACTACATGGCAAGAAAGGTGATTTAAAGAGGAATCATCCAGTGAAAACCCGAAATCGATATCTCTGACGTGTAAAGAGATATTTCGATTTTTCTGAAAAAATCAGTTATTATTTCACTACTACCTGCATTAAGTTAAAAAAATATTAACCTAATGTTTGCCTTCCTTCACACTTTACCCAGGCTTAGGACTGATCCAAATTCTTCGTGCCATATTAATTTGGAGCGTGTTTAAAGGCCAACGGGCCAACAACGAAGATAATAATAATAACAACAGTCAAATAAAATTAACAGCACAACAGTCTAATAATTAACAGAATCTGAACTTTAACGGCTTTCTAAATGTTCAAAATGCCTTCCATCCTTAGAAATGCAAAGATTTATTTTTCGACGAGTACTAAAAACGGCAGCTTCAATTTCCGCTCTTGATATGCTGGTTATTGAATTTTGAATTCTTTCAATCATGTTTTCTCGTGTGGTAGGACGAGTTTGAAAAACAAGGAAGATGGAAGATGTTTCGTTGGAAACAAGACAAATGTGGTACCAGCATGATGGATGCCCTGCCCACTTTTCGCAGGTGGTTCGAAACTTCTTGGATGCTTCGTTTCCAAATCGTTGGATAGGACGGGGTAGTTTATTTTGGTGGGGGCACGCTCACCGGATTTGACAATCCTCGATTTTTACTTGTGGGGAAGACTGAAAGACCTTGTTATTTTTGGTGAATTTCCCATGATCATTTTTAGTACAATTTTTTTCCCCAAAGCTGTGGGATAAATAGTTTTCAAGATACGGCCGCGATCCATCCTTAATGGGACACCTGGTACAACCCTTAGCACTGGTTGCCGAGATGAGAACCCACGAGTCAAAAGAAAGAAGTCATTTCAGAGAAGTTTCAGTATCAATGTTTGGGTAGGAGTAATTGAAAATCATGTAATTGAACCACATTACTTACCTGATCGTCTCAACGGGGATAATTACCTTGGGTTTCTGCAAAACGTCTTACCCGAATTGTTAGCTGAGGTTCCAATATTTGAGTATTGTGTTCCGAAATGATGGTTGTCCTGCACACTGGAGCTTAACAGTCGGGAGTATTTAAATAATGTTTTCCTCAATTCGTGGATAGGGAGAGATGGCCCTAGTCCATGGCCTCCACGGTCCCAGACCTAACTCCTTTGGATTTTTACATCTGGGGACGGGCAAAAGAACTTGTATACGCCACAGAAGTTGAAACTAGAGAAGATTTATTCCAACGCATGGAGGCGACTTTCGTCATAATTAAAGAAGAAATTCTTTTACGTACTACTATGGTAGAAATGACACGAAGATTGCGCGCGTGCAATCGCGCAACGGAGGTCAGCAAGATTTGTGACTAATTAAAACACTGATTATGAAGATTTTATTTTTACTTCCAACTCCAAGGAACGTACCCTATGTAAGTAAGTAAGTACCATGTAAGTAATTACAGAACCCTATGTAAGAAAGATATAATAACCAAACTTCTCCGCGCAAGAGTGAGATAGCATTTTCTACCTACTTAGCGTATGTTATTTACGCAAATAAGTTTAAAACATCTTATAGTATTATCATTTAACTAGTAAACCAACTGAGCTTTTGATGCAGATGCAAATTGCTTTGATCACATCATTTGAAGATTTACTTGAAATGATGAGACCAAAGACGATTTTACTCAGGACATTAAAAAGTTGAAATGGTCGTTGGTCCACGTGTACTTAATTGCAAAGTAACTACATTGATTTTACTTAATTTTTTTAAAAAACGAATAAAACAATTTTTTACTTTGTTATGTATCACTTTTATTTTTAAACAAAATTTGTGTGACAAAATTTGTTTTATTCGTTTTTAAAAAATGCACTATCACAAAGTAACGGACAAATCAATCAATAATTCAACTTTTTTTGTTAGGATGCTAAATCTTAATACATTTATTTGTTAGGGTAGTGATTCAATTCTAGATGTTTCTATCAGGTTCTAAACAGATGTTAGTTTGGGTGAACAAACTCGGGACTAGCTAGAGTGGATACACGAAAGTTTATCTGTGAAGTTGCAAATATGTTTGCCGAGTCTTGCTAGAAACCTGCGGTTCGGTATTGGTACCAAACCAAATTTCATGTATTTCTTCTGTTTAGAGCCCTTAATTAGAGAGAAGTACATGGTAGAATCAATAATTTTAATTTCAATTTAAGCAAAGAGTATGATTGCTCTTAGGTGAACATTTGGAAATTATTCATCAAAGCCCGGAGGAAAATGATTCATCCAAAATTAATACTGTTAATCAATCTGCGAGCGTGCCCCTGAGGAAGATTTGAACTTCTTGTCAGAAAATAATAATTTTGCCTATGTGTTAAAATAAAGTTATATGCTCGATTATATTAATTAAAGTGCCAGGTTTAATAATATTTAATGGTGATATAGTTTTTCCTAACCCGAACGGGTATCTCAGGCCGTTAGCACCATCGCGGCTCGGACATTTTATACCTACGTACTAAAAACTGGACCAATAATTCTCATCCCACATCTGACACAGGTCCGCACCGCCCTAGTCCGGTGACACTGCTTATTTTTCGATCATTCGTCATCTTCAGATAAGGGAATAATGGCTTTTCCCTATTACCCAGTTTTTTAAGCATGTATATACAGGGTGATTCGCGGTGACTGGTACATTAGACGTTTAGGGAGAATCTTAAAGTAAAGATTTGAAATTTTAGACACTTATGTAAATAATCATGAGTTCTCCGTTTAAAATATTTTTCGTTGCTGTGGTGTTGCCAAATCTACTCGTAGTCGATACCAACTTTATTTTTTTAAATGGAATACCCTATATAATATTAGATTTTTAGATTCTATGAGGTATTTTAAACTTTTTTATGTAAAAATATGTTTTAAGAAATTTGTAAGAAACATCCCTGAATATAAAAATATTTCTTTTTACAACCAGCATAGCTAGATATCTGAATTTTTGAATATGGTTCATTAATAGGTTGCTTTATGATAATATGATTTGAGAATTAATTTATGGCATATATGATGTTTACAAAATAATGCGCATTTAAAAGTACTTAAAAATGCATGTTATGTAAGAATTTTAGATGGAACACCCTGTATTTTATAGTGGAGCACAAAAGAGCAATAAATTCTATATCTAAAAGTGTTAAGTGATGATATACCTCACGGGCGTAGCCAAGGGGGGGGGGGGGGGTTTCAACCCCCCCCCCCTCCGAAATAAGCCAAATATTACCTAATATTATACCGAAAAAATACGAGGGCTGAAGAGAGTTAACTTATTATATTTGAATTGAATATATATCCGAACTAGTAGACGTTGCGCACAGTAACGCCATCTCTTGTCGAGTAGTCGAACTATTTTGTATCGTATGGAACTTTGCGTTGTTTCTCGATTATTCGCCACGCCCCTCGGTCGGAATGAGCGGAGCTTTGTGGAAGTTTGTGGTAGTTTCTGGACGGCTACTACTGGGCTGCTATATAAGCGGCGCGTGACCGCGCTTACGGCAGTATTGTTCCATGCGAATTCGAAGCGAATATAAGTGAAAAGTGGTAAACGAATAGTGAAGGGAATTAAGTGTACCGTGTAAGTGAGTAATTTTAGTGCAGTGTTATTAGGTGACCTTGTTAAGGATAGATACGTGAATCATTATTACTGTCGAAAAATGGAGGGGAAAAAAAGGAAGGGTGATAAACTTAAAGGTATGGACTACTGGAAAAAGTGGTGTAGTCAAGGGGTTTCTAATAAAGAAACAAATTTGGATTTAGCTATCAAAGCTTCAGCTACCTTGCATGCTGATAAGAAGACTGTGATGACAAGCGGGCACTCGACCTCGACCTCAATCACAATACCGAATGTCGAAATCGATGCCATGTCGCTGGTGCCCTGTTCGATGTCTTCAACTGCCGAATCTACATCTAGTCTGCAACAGGCCAGCTTGCCTGTTACCTCATCTTTTACGACTGTAGCTAAGTTGGATGTTGGTTTTTACGCGAATCAAGAAAAAATCTTGGATGAATATTTTAAAGTCCAAATTTTGGACCATGGAACCCACCCAGAGATTATAAGTTTCCTATTTCCACAAAACGAAACTTGCGCTTTCAATTGAAATGGTTGGAGAGATTCCCCTGGTTGTCATATTCGGAATATAAAAGTGGAGCATACTGCAGGGTTTGCGTGGTAATGGGACGTTCGCTTGATGAAGGTAAAGGCGGTCATCAAAGGATCGGCCAGTTGGTAACCGAACCTTTTTGTAAGTGGAAAAATGCCCTAGAAATATTTGAAGCTCATGCGAAATCGGGATACCACAAGCGAACTTCAGAACTGGCAGATAACTTTCTAAAAGTAATGTCTTCGCAGGCTTTTTCGGTCACTGAACAGCTGTCTTCTGAAAGAAAGAGACAACAAGAGGAGAATCGAAAGAAACTAATCCCCATCGTAAAAGCAATATTTTTTTGCGGCAAACAAGGCATCTCCTTGAGAGGTAAAATTGATTCGGGGCGCATACAAATACACCAGAATCACCAGAAACTGAACAACCACTACAGAATGATGGTAATTTTAGAGCCCTGTTGCGGTTTGCGGCTGAGTCTGGAGATAAAGATCTGGCTGAGCATTTGAATACTTTACAGAAGAATGCCCTGTACACAAGCCCTCAGATCCAAAACGAAATAATTGACATTTGTGGTGAATTCATTCCACCGACATCGGACGTGTAGAACAAGTCTCGTTATGTTTTCGATATATTGATTTTACAGATAATAAACACCATATTCTTAAAGAGATGTTCCTTGAGTACATTCCAACGATCGATGTTTCAGGATCCAGTCTCGCAAATCTTATTATTACAGCTCTGAAAAAGCATGTACTTCAATGTTTTCATGTGGTTGGTCAAGGTTATGATGGGGCTGCAGCTATGAGTGGGTATTTGCACGGTGCCCAAGTGATGTTCGCCAAGAATGTCCTCTTGCTCTTTATGTACACTGCAGTGCACACTCTCTCAACCTTGCTATTGCTGATTCATGTTCATTAACGAATGTCCGAAATTGCATTGGGATTGTGCAGTCTGTTGGTTCCCACTTTCGACATTTTGCTCAACGCACCGGTTTGTTGAAAGAAAAAATTCAAAAGCTACTACCCGTCGGTAACCAAAAAAGCTTGCTCTCAATGTGTGAAATACGGTGGGTCCACAAACATGAAGCTATTATAAGATTCAGGAAAATTTATTCAGCGATTGTGAATGCTCTCGAAGAACTCCAATTTAATCACAATAAGGAAACATCGCAACAAGCCGCCCAATTGTTAAGTACGCTTCGAGCTTCGGATTTTGTGATGTGTTTAGTGATTCTTCAAAAAGTTATGAGCTATACATTGTCGCTATCAAAACAATTACAGACAATTGACATCGATCTTATCACGGCATTCAAACATGTAGATGGTGTTATTAATATGTTACAACTCCTGAGAAACAACACTGACGTCGAATATCTTCATCTGTATGAAGACGCAAAGGTTTTACTGGAAGAAAATGGTGGTATACTGCGAATGCCACGCGTCGTCGGAAGACAATTAAATAGACCGAACATTCCTGCATTGGATGTATGCACGTATTGCAAAATTAATTTGTTCATTCCATTTCTTGATCATACAATTTAACAATTGGTTGAAAGGTTTACCAAACATCGTAAAGTAGTATCAGCATTATCTGGTGTGCTACCTTCAAATGTAACTGCCAGTTCTGAAATTGAAGAAGCAATTTCCATGTACTCGCCACTGCTTCCCGAAAGCAACATATCAGTGGTTAAAGCAGAACTTGAAGTATGGAAAACAGTGATGACAAGTATCTCGCCTACCCCGATAAAAATCTTTATCCTAATATTTACTCATTACTACAAATCTTGGCTACCATTCCTGTATCCACTGCTACCCCAAAAAGGTCTTTCTCGAGCCTAAGGAGACTGAAAAACTATTTACGAAACACTACAAGTGAAAACAGACTTAATGGTTAGGCTGAACATTCGCTATGGAACAGAAATTCATGCAGATGAAGTAGTGGATATATTTAAAAGAAAAAGCCGAAGATTTCTTCTTTAATGGTTTTAGATTTAGCGCAGAGGAACGAAATTAATTTAACCATTTCATTTAAAGTTAAGAACTTTATAAATATGTCGTAATTTTTCCGATGAATATATAGATATTAAATTTCATGGAAGTATATTTTTGTTGTTTTATTTACTTCAAACTAATGCCCAAAAACTAAATCCTCCAAACTAAATCCTGGCTACGCCCGTGATATACCTATTTTTAAAAAGTTTTTTGCATCGATAATCAATATAATTTATGATAGTGTAAAAAAATCGATAATTGTTTTTTATTCAAAAGCCTAATTAGCTGACTTCAAACTTTTTCGGTGATCTTTCATGTTCTTAGTTTCTCACGTCTAAATCGTGACACTTTTAAATTTTTTAAACCACTTAAAAATCAGAACGCAAATTCCGCTTTCTTATTTACAAACCTGGTATATATAATACTGGAAAATTAATATTGTATTAGAATATTACACGTAACAACATATAAAATATATTAATAATGCTTGGCCACTCTTATTTTGTTGGCAGCCACTGAAGTCTTGAATTTTCACGACTTTTCGACGGGATCACACTCTTCATTTTCAAGTGTTTTCCAAAAAAAAAAAAATAATGATTTGGGTGTAGGGTTAGTTTTTTGGATATTAATGAACTATAATGGTTCTAAAAAATAATGCCTTAGTGGAGTTTATTTTGACTTTTCTAACATCAAAATCCTTAAATATTCTTAAGCTAAGTATGGCATTGGTGCAAAAGTTCGTCTAATTTTTGTCGTTAGATACTTTTTAAAAAATAAATCCCGTTGTATTTTTTTTTTAAGAATTAAAAATGGTAAAGAATAAAGAGCATTTTAACATATTAAGTTTTTTGTTATTTCCGAAAAGATGTCCTGTGAACAGTGAGGGTGTAATTGGTAATTCCACGTGGCACAGAAAGGTTCAAGAAGCTGATGACAATGAAATATTAGCACAAAAAATATTAGTATTGAAAGTGATAGGTATAGAACAGCTCGTGATATGGAATAAACTCTTGACGTGTACCAGGCAACAGTGCACTTCAACCAGCACAAAAGCCCGCTTACAGATTAAGAAGATTATGTTATGTATTTGAGGAGACTGAAAAAGAATCGTTTACTATGAGCTGTTACCTGAATACTGCTCAAAACTGAGTTACAAGAAGCCATCGACCAGAGGCTGACTGAATATCCCAACAGAAAGAATTTTAGGTACCATCGAGACAATTCCAGACCATAAGTGTCGTAGGTCACCCGACATAAACATTTAAACTGATTCATTCACCGTACTCTCTGGAGAGTGCGGCCTCCTATGAGCCCGAATTATGTAAAAAAAAAGAAGTTAGCAAAAATAGTACCAAGGCAATATACGTAAAAAATTAGTTTTCATAAAGTTGAAATACCCCGCAAAAACCAATAGAAAACTGAAAACTACTTTGTCGAAAAAAAATCAAGCAATTACAAGAACAAATATAAGACCACAACAAGTTTAGATCTTGTTCGCAACTCGTCGGTGACAAAGAAAATAAGAAGAAAAAATGGCGAAGAAACGGGTGGGTGATTAACTGCCTAAATCCAGGAGTTGTTTTTCACCCTCCGTAATAAAATACGAAAAAGTTTACTTAATTTCCCCGATAGCAGTCGGGCGCGTTAAATGAACCGATGGCTGATAAATCGAGTAAATAGCTCCCAGATTGCCCCAAAACGCTCTCTCTCTTTTTCTGTTGGTTCGGGATGGACGATTTGCCAATGACGTCATCGCGATATTCCCCCTCTTCCTGTTTAATTTTTACACTACTCTGTACCGTAATGAAAACACATAAAAGATGGAGTGGTAATCAAAGAAAAGCAATTAAAGTTTTTGTAGTATTTTAATCCCAAATAAGTAATATGCGATAAATATTACCACTCACGTGGCTTATTCATCTGATCAAGTTTAGAGTCGACGAGTTTTAAACACTCATCGATGAAATAATCTAGCGAACATAGCTAAGATACTCTCACGAGAGCGTTCATAGTTATTCTGAAAAAGACGAACTGAATCATTAGAAAATTATTGATTGATTTGTCCGTTACTTTGTGATAGTTCATTTTTTAAAAAGGAATAAACAATTTTTTACTTTGTTAACTATCACTTTTATTTTTAAACAAAATTTGTGTGACTATAGTTTCGTAAAACGATTTTACATTCTCAAACACTACTTTAAAGTTAAAGTTTAACAGCTATTTATCTATTCTATGTACCTAATTTTATACTTTTATTAGGGTTAATTTTGTACAATATTTTAAATAGTGGGGAATTTCGGAGATCCGTCTGATCGTTAATAGCTGTCTAGACAGATCTTTATTATATTTATAAATTTCAATAGCTTCTAAAATGTTTAATTTTTTGCTTTTGGGTGCTGTATATAAAATTTTCATATTTGTAATTTCGAGAAATATATGCCCGGTATCTATGAAATGGTTCGCAAAATTAGAGTGTCGTGTCTTTAATATGTATGCAGATTTATGTTCTTTGTATCTGGTCTGAAAATTTCTGCCGGTTTGTCCAACATAGCCGCTACTGCACTCGTTGCAACTTAACATATAAACTCCAGATTTTGTATTTGCTGATGTTTTATCTTTGGCATTAAAAATTAATTTACTGGGTGACTGGGTGGTTATAACGCTATTTGTAAATCATGTTTCCTCAAAGAGCGAGTTATTTGTTCTGAAATTGGACCGAAATATGACATTTTACAGTACTTCTTATCATTTGTTTGTTTTACTTTTGGACATACTTGATCAATTAGTAATTGTTTCCATTTTTTATTTATTAAGTAACTAATCTCTTTTTCTTTGAAGCCCTTATTTTGTACTATTAGTTGTATTTGGATCATAGACTTATATGCAGCATATTTATGTGAAATTGGGTGGATTGATTGTTTTGTAATTGTTATATCTGAGTATGTGGGTTTTCCATAGATATTAAATTCTAGTTTATTATTTTGTTTGGATATTGAAAGATCCAGAAAATTGATGGTTTGATTTTGATCTTTTTCTAGTGTAAATTATATTTTTGGATCGATACTATTTAAATGCTTTAATATTCCTTCTATTTGTCTCTCATTTCCAGTATAATAAAGCAAAATATCGTCTACATATCTAAACCAAGACAAAATGTGTTTTTGCTTTATCCGTTTTTAAAAAAATATGTTCCAAGTTTGAGATAAACAGTTCTGATAATAAAGGGCTTAGTGGGGAACCCATTGCTAGACCATCCTTTTGTTTGTAAAAAAAGGTTATTAAATTGAAAATAATTTTCATCATTGCATAAGTTGAAGAGTTCTAAAATATCTTGCTTAATAATTGGATTGATGTTATTTTTTATGAGTAAATTATCTATTAATAGTAGACAATCTTTGTTCGGAATACTCGGGAACTAACGTTGCTAACGGTTGCTAACGTCAAAGGATGCTAGAAAGAATTTCTCGCCAAAACAGTCAATAAAAAACTCAGTGGACCTTACAAAAAAGCTTAGCAAACTATCTATACCAAAAAACAGGTGTCTAGCATCCTTTGACGTTAGTAACATGTTCCCGAATATTCCGAATAAAGATCGTCTACTATTAATAGATAATTTACTCATAAAAAAATAACATCAATCCAATTATTATGTATTAATGAAAATTAACTTATTCATTGAGTTAAGTTAAGGGGTTAAGTTTTGGGGTTAGAGGCGCATCAGCAACCGAGAAGGCTATTTAGCGACTGGACCTACAGCTTAACGTGGGTTCCGAACCACGGTCACCATCTACCGAAAACCCCAGTCAGCACCCCCCCTCAGGCTATCAACCCTTGGTTTTGTGCTTAACCGAAATTATCTCGAGAAGCCTACCGACTGGCGAGTGACCAACGTAGAAAACCTCTCAGAAGGCATCCGGCCTTACCCAGCCTCGAACTGGCGTGACTGAGGGGTGATTCCTTGTCAGATTTTACACTCTTACCTAGAAACATTCACAAGAATTTTAGAAAAACTTTTTTGCCGAGTACGGGATTCGAACCCGGTCCACATTAACTGCCGTAACGTTAAGACTGACGCCTTAGACACCACAGCTAATGTGGCTCGTAAATTATTCATTAATGAAAATTATATTCAATTTAATAACGTTTTTTACAAACAAAAGGATGGTCTAGCAATGGGTTCCCCACTAAGCCCTTTATTATCAGAACTGTTTATATCAAACTTAGAACATAATTTTTTAAAAACGGATAAAGCAAAGAATATATTGTTGATATATAATGATACTTACATTGACATACACAAAAAATATATTTACTTCCTATATTTTCATAATTTATAGAAATTAATATATTTTACTTTCAGATTCGTTTTGAAAACGGGAGGAGAATACTTCCCGAAACGTAAACGTTAAAAGTTTGTATATTTTTTAGAACATTTTTATATTTTCAAAATTTTGTTCGTTAGGCAAATTTATTAAAAGAAAATAATCACTAAGAAATTTGTCTCCGTGTGGTTTTTTGTGTTTTTAACCAGTGACATAAGAAGAGATATTTTTTGAGTTTTAAACCGTGGCGAAAAACTCAAATAAAGAAAAAAATATATGAACACGCCCCAATCATTCAGACATTATTCATAACTTTCCACGTCATTTCAAGAAGCGTTAGTTGGCCTGGAAAAGTGACTGAACAAAAGATAAAAAGAAAACAAAGAGATAAAGTGCCTTGCGTAATTTCTTCCTTACAATGGAAGCACTTTAATGAACGCAAAGAACAGTAAAAAATTGCAGGTATAGAGGCAAGAAAAAATAGAAGAAAAGAAGTTGTAAAAGCGAAAAAATTAGCCGCAGATGAAAAAAAAAACAAAAAAGATTATTAGCTGTTGAGGGGCGAAAAAGAAAAATAGCCGAAGATAAGGAACACAAAAGAAAAATTAAAGAAAATTAAAAAAAAATCTATTGCAAAAATAAACATTTTTCAAAATATTTATTTTTTCATTTTGTATTATCCTTTCCAATATGAATAATCAACTTTTTTACATAAATTTAAGCTTATATTTATTTACTTTTTCATTTATGGATTTTCTAAATAAGGTTGCCGATAAAGGGGATATAGCTAGGCCGATAGAAGGGCAGCTAGACCGATAGAGGGGACCGGAGCTATTTTCTTTTATTATTTAATATCTAAAAAATAAGTTTGGGTTTTTTTGTTTGCATTTGAAGCTAAATGTATAAGCTTCAATACTATATCACAGTCTAATACATACATAGATTTTTTATATTTAAAATAATAATTTGAAAAAAAAGAAGTTCGCTTAATTCGCCGATAGAGGGGTCAGTTGCCTTTTTGTTAAAATATTATTTGTTTCTTTTTGGTATTACATTATAAATATAAAAAACGCATGTGCTAAAGTGTGTTTTTCAATAATAAATAAAGGGTTTTTTGATGGACGTCTCTCTTTTAGTTATATCGCTATGTCAAAAAGAAACTTTCTTTTGGAACACCTTGTATGACAAAAATTTAACGGCGAAAGTATTATTTTCTTCACGCAATCACTTTAATTATGGCAGTCCAAAAGTTTTCAAAACAGAAAAGTTATCTAATCTAACAAATTAAATATATTAATCCGAAATTATGATAACCTAACTAGGGATAACCTCGTTTGAATTTCATATAACAGGAAAGATATTACTTAGTCTGACGCAAGATGGCCAGCGAAGTCCTCAGTGTAGAAGACTGCCGAATCGTTGTCAAAAACTATCTTGACATCAACAATTTTGTCGTAGTCAGTTATCGCGTGGAACCGTTCTTCAGTGAAGTGAATGGATTCCTTGGTGAACACTTATTGTTGGTGATAACAGTGCAAATTAATCACAACACAAAAGCACTGCGTTTTTTCATTAAAAGATTTCCGTTCGGGCATCCGAAACAAAGTCAGTATCTAAAATCCATGCACGGTTGGCAACGAGAAATAAATTTTTTCGAAACGTTCATCCCGAATCTGAAAGCAACTCTCCCCAACTATACCCTGGACTTCATTCCCCAATACCTCCTAGGAAAACCAAACGATATCATCGTTTTCGAAGACCTGACGTTGAAAAACTTCGACCTACCCAGAAAACCAAGCCTGAATCTTCTCGACAACAATCACATATGTCTTGCTCTCAAAGCCCTCGCTAAATATCACGCTGGATGTCTGGCTTTTGAAGAGTACAAGTCCAGGGAGCTGGGAAAACCCTTCCGGTTGTTTACAGGTGAGGAGGAAATGGTTCGAGAGCCTTTAATACGAAAACAGGAGGGTTTTTTGGGGTATGACTGGTTCAAAGCTGGAGTAAAAGGAGTAAGGGCTTTAATAGGGCAGGTTTATAAAGGAGATAAGACTCTGGAGGAAGTGGAAGGTAAATTTGGAGTGTTGGTGGAGAAAGCTTTGGAGCTGATGTTTCCTCAGAGTTATTTTAGAAATGTACTGACGCACGGAGATATGTGGGGTAAAAATATAATGTTTCAATATGAAGAAAATGGATCAGATCCTATTGACGTACTCCTAGTTGACTTCCAACTTCAAAGATACCACGTCCCAGTACATGACGCGCTTCTATTCATCGCCCTTACGACGAATCGTGCGACCAGACAAAAATATTTTACTTTTTACCTAAAGTACTACCACCAAGAACTTTGCAAGCAACTCAAATCACTCAAGGTGACACCCGAGCAAGTATCAATGACCTACGAAGACCTTCTAAGGTCAATGACCTTTATAATGCCCGAAATCAAAATCCAAGGACCTCTTCAAAGACTCCAACAGTGCGGCAGTAAGGAATTTTATACCAAACTTCTCAACGATAGGGAGGAATTTATAAAGTTTGTGTTTTACGACAAGACGCCCTTTGCTTTAGAATTGTTTAGCACTGACAAGAATTTCAGAGAAATGCTGACTGAGGTAGTCGAGGAAGTAATCGAAGCTTCAGCGTATCCCGAAGTTTTTCGAGAAGATTGTTATAGAATATTGGAGGATAGAGTGGGTGGTGAGCAGTATGAGCTGAAGGAATACAGAGTCGAGACATTTGACGAAGAAAAGTGTTTGTTTAAGTTGTTCTTAAATGTGAGTGTAAAAGGGGAAGATAAAATTATCAGGTATCTAGTAAAAAGTAGTCCTTTGGATTTTGTGCAGGTTGTAAAAGAACTTTGAAAGAAAATAAAACACTACCTACAAATCAAGATTTTTATTTAGGATAAGTGCTTGTCTTCCTATTCTAATGTGAGTCAGTATATACAGATGTTTTAACATCATAAAAAAATAATATCTTTCAATAAACAAAATACAATGATCTCAATTCGATTTTGAATTCAATGAAATTAAATTTAATGTGTCTTATTTGGTTCATTTTGTGAATCAATCTTAATTCTCTCATCGATCAATCATATAGGATAAAAAATATGACTTTTAAGTCCTGCCACTCCATAGATATTACTGAAAACTTCAAAATAAGGAAAATCGATACAGACAATTAGCGAGTTTCAAAACAGAAGAGATACCGAGAAAGGGAAAAACAAACTCTTTTAAAATGATAATGCGAAAATTAAAAATATCCATTAAAAATCGTCCACACTCACCTACCATATTGATTATTCTTCTTTTATTTATGTTTTATTATTATTTTGAAATATTTTATATTTATAGTGTACTTACATTTTACAATTTATCTTATTATTTCGAAATAACTTTACGAATTTATTTATAATTTCGAACTAGTGTTATGCAGATCCATGACCACTATACAACCAACCATCTGGAACCGTTAGTTATTTTATAAGCGTAAAAATATTTTGTCTGAAAAATCCTAATTATATTCCTTTGGGGTCAGTCTAGGTTTAAGTTGACATCACGTTCTTCGATGGATGTTAGTGGAAGGCCAATAATTTTGGAATTTTTCTCAGAGTTGAGTACGGTTGCAAAGGGCAAGCAAAAAAGGCCTACAGTTCAGTTTAGTTCAGTCTTCAGTTCAGTTCAGTATTCACTTGAGTTCAGTTCAGTTCTCTTAACAGTGAAGACCTATACCGCGAATAGTTGAAAGAATTCCTTTAAATTTTATTTGTATGATAACTAATTTTTCAATTATACCCTGTATAATAAGTACGTTAAATCCTTAAAACTACAAAACAGATAAATATTAACAAAAACATCATCTCTTCAAATAACCTAAATATATTAATACATATTTCTGATAACGCAACCAGAGATAACCTCATTCGCATATATTGCAGCCAGAAATATTTCAGTTAGTCTAATTCAAGATGACCAGTGAAGTTCTCAGTGTTGAAGATTGCAGAATCGTTGTCAAAAACTACCTTGACATCGACGATTTCATCATAGACAGTTATCGTGTGGAACCGTTTTTCAGTGATGTGAATGGACTCCTCAGTGAACATTTATTATTGCAGGTAACAGCTCAAATCAATCACAACACAATATCAATGCGCTTTTTCGCAAAAAGATTTCCGTTTGATCGTCCGCAAAAAAGTCAGTTTCTAAATTCCATGCACGGTTGGGAACGAGAAATATATTTTTTCGAAACATTTGTTCCCAATCTGAGAGCAACTCTCCCCAACTATACCTTAGACTTCATTCCCCAATACCTCCTAGGAAAAACAAAAGACATCATCGTTTTCGAAGACCTCACGTTGAAAAACTTTGACTTACCCAGAAAATCAAGCTTGAATCTTCTCGATAACAAGCATATCTGTCTCGCTCTCAAAGCCCTGGCCAAATATCACGCTGGAAGTCTGGCTTTTGAAGAGTACAAGTCCAGGGAGCTGGAAAAGCCCTTCCGGTTATTTACAGGTGAGGAAGAAATGGTTCGAGAGCCTTTAATACGAAAACAAGACGGTTTCCTGGGGTACAACTGGTTCAAATCTGGAGTAAAAGGATTAAGAGCTTTGATAGGGCGGGTTTATAAAGGAGATAAGACTCTGGAGGAAGTGGAAGGTAAATTTGGAGTGTTAGTGGAGAAGGTTTTGGAGCTTATGTCTCCTCAGAGTTATTTCAGGAACGTCCTGGCACATGGGGATATGTGGGCTAAAAACATCATGTTCCGATATGATGAGAATGAATCAGATCCTACTGACGCTGTCCTAGTTGATTTCCAGTTTCAAAGATACCACGTTCCAGTGCACGACGTGCTGCTATTCATTTTCCTCACAACAAATCGTTCTACCAGACAAAAATATTTCAATTTTTACCTCAAATATTACCACCAAAAACTTTGCAGGCAACTCAAAGCTCTGAATCTGACATCCGAGCAAGTATCAATGACCTACGAAGACCTTCTAAGATCAATGACCTTCATCATGCCCGAAATCAAAATCCAAGGACCTCTTGAAACACTCCAAGAATACGGCAATCAAGAATCTTACACCAAACTTCTCAGCGATAGAGGAGAATTGAAACAATTTGTGCTTTACGACAAAGCACCCTTTGCTTTAGAATTGTTTGACAACGACAACCATTTCCGAGAAGCGTTGGGCGAGGCAGTCGAAGAAGTAATCGAAGTCTCAGTGTATCCTGAAGTTCTTCGAGAGGATTGTTATAGAATATTGGAGCAGAGAGTGGGTGATGTGGAGTATGAGCTGAAGGAATACAGAGTCGAGACATTTGATGAAGAAAAGTGTTTGTTTAAATTGTTCTTAAATGTGAGTGAAAAAGGGGAAGATAAAATTATCAGATATCTGGTAAAAAGTAGTCCTTTAGATTTTGTGCAGGTTGTAAAAGAACTGTAAAAGAAAAATAAAACAAAATCTTCAGAGTTTCAAGAGTTTTATTTAAGACAAGTGCTTTGCTATATTTGTACACAAAGATTTTTAAGATCATTTTTGAAAATAATTGGGTTTTTGAATAAAAAATAATTATCGATTTTTTTACTTTATTTTAAAATATTATTATTTTTTATGGACACAGATTTTCTGAAAAATGACATTCGATTCGATTCAACTGAAGTTCGAGGTGTTGAAGCATCGACGTAAGTTTTTAAAAAAATAATAATGTAAATGTAAATAAGAAACAAAATATTTCTATTAAATATAATTAAACTATTTGTATGGTGTCACGAGAAAGGTTTTGTTCAACAAAAAATGATATTTGCTCGGTAAAAGGACGTGTATGTACAGAAAATAAAGTTCGGAGTAAAGCTTATACAGTTACCTTGATTACTGAGAAATTAAGAAAAGTCCAAGACACTCAAAATCACGATTGTTCGGCTTCAACAGGCAATAAATACTCAAACAAAAAAATATATAATGTTATAAATGGTAATATTTTGTATATATTTGATGACAGGTGGGTTGTAAACAAGCATTAGCACTACTCATGTGGATACATCGGAGAAGCGAAGATCCAATACCCACTGAGGAAAAATGTTAAATGTTGAGTAACCAAACGATATTTTCTAGTTTTGTATTTAACTGAAGTAGACTTCATAGAAATTCATTTTAAATAAATAAACGAAGATTATATCTAAAAATTTCCACTATATTTAAAATTGTATGCATGACAATTGCTTCGACACACAGTGCCTTTTTCAAATACAAACTATACTAAACTAACAGTGAGAAAAGTAATCCCAACCTAAAGTGTCCATCGACCTTCGACTCATATTTGTTTTCCTTACATGAAATAAATAATATAAATCAAAATTTTATAAGCGAAAACGCTGTCAATTATTAAAGCAACGTTAACTAACACAAGGTCAAAAGGGTGACATCTCAGAGCCCTTCGAAATTAAAACTTGAGTAAGACAAGGGGATGGACTCTCGCCACTCTTATTTAACTGTATTCTAGAAAAAGTAATACAGGAGTGGCGTGAAAAAAAAGTCAGCCCTGAATATTGACCAGCCCATTAAACTGGGGAGAACCAACATCAAAATTGATTGTCAGGCATTTGCTGATAATCTAGCAATTTTAGCTCAAGATGTATTAACGGCACAGAAACAGATTGAAATCCTAAAAGAAACAGCAGAAAATGTAGTACTCCAAATTTCCTTTGAAAGGACACAATACATGACCTACAACAGACTAAGAACACCATTTCTAAAAACAAAATATGGTAACATCAGACGAGTCTATCAATTCAAATATTTGGGTGAAATAATCATGGAAAATGGGTTGAAAAAAGCGGCCAATAAGGGTAGATGTCAAAAAATGGAAACGGCGTTGAGACTTACACAAAATATTTACAACAAGAAATGCCTATCTAAAAATACAAAACTGAGAGATTACAACACAGTTAGTTAGCCAGAATGTCTATATGCTGCAGAAATGCTCATTTTGAATAGAAAGAGAGACATCGAGGACATTGAAAAGAAGAAAAGAAAAATCATAAGAAAAACCCAGGCCCCAAACAAATAAATAGCACAACATACCGACTTCGAGAAAAGCAAGAAATGAAACAATACACAGATATACATAGTGATATGAGAAAAAGAAGACTTAAGTTTTACGGCCACATAAAACGGATGAATCCGAGTAGGTTAACTAGACAAATAGTCGAATTTTATGAAAATAGGAGTAGAGTTAAAGTAGAAATAATTAAATGGATTGCTGCAATTAAAGAGGACCTAAGATCAGCAAATATTACACAAAGTGAAATTCAAGATAGAGGCTGCTTCAGACCCAAGGTTGACGTTTGGAAGGTTGGCCAGAGAGAAAAATGTAGGAAGACTGGAACAACTTGGTCTGACGAAAGGAAAAAAGCTCATAGCGAAAGAATGAAATTAGTATGAGCGCAAAGGAAGGCTAACAACAACAAACGCCTCTAATTGACTTCGCGTGGTCCACCAGGGCCCATACGTGAACAATAAATAATAATAAATCGAAGTTATGGAAACCGAGTTATATACTCTGATTTTTTCCGAACGTCTTTTCAGAAAGAGCGCGACAAAAAATTTCCCTATAACTTCCGAATTGGCCTTCGGTACTACTATGAGGTCACAATGGTTCGGGTTTTTTTCCGGAATTGTCGGCGTGTCATCGGTACTAGGTTTAAAATTTTATTTTCAATTTTGATATAACTTTTTAATTATACGGAAAAAAATTAATATACAAATACTTTTGTTATAAAACTTATATATCATCTTTCCATTTATGACAAAAATCAATGGCTGCGTTAAAACTTACATCTTTTAATAACAAAACTACAACGAGCTCAATTCGTTTTTAATCCGATCAAGATTGAAAACCGAGATGCGGCCGAATCGGATAGCTCAATTGAAATTAAATTTAATGCATCTTATCTGGTTCATCTCGTGAATCAATCTCAATGCTCGCTTCGGTCAGTCGCACAGGATCAAAAATATGACCTCTACACAATGCCACTGAATAAGTGTTACTAACTCAGCGTTTGCGTGATAAAATAAAATAAATTGTGCTTGTTATACGATCTTAATATTTTAGCCGTCAATTTTTCCGACTTTGTTTATATTAATTTTTGTTTTATATTAAGTGAATATCCTGATGGTTTAGACGTTTTATTCTATGACCTCAATATTATTCGTCCGTTCAGCAATTTATGCGGAGCCACGTTAGCTACTGTGTCTAAAACGGCAGCCTGACGACACGGCAGTTAACGTGGAGCGGGTTCGACTCCCGTACTTAATGTGGACTTTTTCGAAATATTCGTGAATGTTTCTAGGCAAGAGGGTAAAATAACCCCTCACCAACATTACGCAGAGCCTTAAATTTGATTTGTATGTCAGCTAATTTTTCAATGACACCCTGTATATTAAGCAGACAGTACCATTAAAAGTGCAATTAAATAGTTAGTTAGTTAGTTATATTAGGATGAAGGTTGCATCGGTGACAGAGACCATTTAGCGACCATCAATTAAATAAACACGAACAGAAATGTCTACCTATGATAAATGATAACCTAACCAAAGATAACCTCATTCAAAATCACATGTAGCAAAAAATATTTGAGTTAGTCTGATACAAGATGGCGAGCGAAGTCCTCAGTGTAGAAGACTGCCGAATCGTTGTCAAAAACTACCTTGACATCGACAATTTTGTCGTAGTTAGTTACCGCGTTGAACCGTTCTTCAGTGAAGTGAATGTATTCCTCGGAGAACACTTATTGTTGGTGATAATAGTAGAAATCAAAACAGAAAATCACTGCGTTTTTCCACCAAAAGATTCCCCTCTAAGCATCCAAAACAAAGTCAGTATCTAAAATCCACGCATGGTTGGCAACGAGAAATATATTTTTTCGAAACGTTTATTTCCAATCTGAAAGCAACCTTCCCCAACTATACCCTGGACTTCATTCCCCAATACCTCCTACGACTACTAACTTCGGCTTACCCAGAAAACCAAGCCTGAATCTTCTCGATAAATATCACGCTGGATGTCTGGCTTTTGAAGAATACAAGTCCAGGAAACTGGGAAAACCTTTCCGGTTATCCACAGGTAAGAAAAATATGGTACGAGAGCCTTTAATACTGAAACAGGAGGGTTTCCTGGGGTATGACTGGTTCAAAGCTGGAGTAAAAGGATTAAGAGCTTTGATAAGGCGGGTTTATACAGGAAATAAGACTCTGGAGGAAGTGGAAAGCAAATTTGGAGTGTTGGTGGAGAAATCTTTGGAGCTCATGTCTCCTTAGAGTTATTTCAGGAACGTCCTGGCGCATGGAGACATGTGGGCTAAAAACATCGTGTTTCGATATGAAGAGAATTAATCAGATCCTACTGACGCTTTCCTAATTGATTTCCAGTTTCAAAGATACCACGTTCCAGTGCATGACGTGCTGCTATTCATTTCCCTCACAACAAATCGTTCTACCAGACAAAAATATTTCAATTTTTACCTCAAATATTACCACCAAAAACTTTGCAGGCAACTCAAAGCTCTGAACCTGACATCTGAGCAAGTATCAATGACCTACGAAGACCTTCTAAGATCAATGACCTTCATCATGCCCGAAATCAAAATCCAAGGACCTCTTGAAACACTCCAAGAATACGGCAATCAAGAATCTTACACCAAACTTCTCAGCGATAGAGGAGAATTGAAACAATTTGTGCTTTACGACAAAGCACTCTTTGCTTTAGAATTGTTTGACAACGACAACCATTTCCGAGAAGCGTTGGGCGAGGCACTCGAAGAAGTAATCGAAGTCTCAGTGTATCCTGAAGTTTTTCGAGAGGATTGTTATAGAATATTGGAGGATACAGTGGGTGATGGGATGTATGACCTGAAGGAATATAGAGTCGAGAAATTTGACGAAGAAAAGTGCTTATATAAGTTGTTCTTAAATGTGAGTGTAAAGGGGGAGGATAAAAGTTTGGGCTATATAATAAAAAGTAATCCTTTAGATTTTGTACAGGTTGTAAAACAATTGTAACAGTTCATGCTGAGTTAATAAAATAAAATAAACTATTTTTGTGCCTTATGCTAGTCGATTTTTACAGAGTTAAATATCTCAGATAATTTTGGGCAGAATAAAAAAAAAGATTTGCTATAAAAATAAAGGAAGATAATAATATAATTTTATCATGCCTTTTTGTATTTACTCTTTGTAGGTACTTACTTATTATATCCCGTACGTTAAAAATTTAAATAATAAAGTCTACGAAAATAAAACCAACCCTAACAGAAGAGCTTGATAAACAACCAGCACAGAATTGGCAAGAATTGAAACAAAAAATTACTAAAACAGCCTTAAAGTTGGTCCTTTTACAAAAACGTAGAAAACATCCATGGTGCGATGAAGTTTGCGAGCAAGCGGTATTAAGCCGAAGTAAAGCATTCAAAGATTGGAACAGTCAAAAAACAGCAATAAATTATAACATCTTTTTGAAAGTAAGAAAAGAAACATCGAAACTAATTAGATAAACTAAAAGAAAATATGAAAACAATCAACTTAATGAAATAGAAAAAGATTTTCAAAAAAATAACACCAGAAAATTTTACTAAACATTTAAAACTAAATTAACAGGCTATCAACCCCAAAGTCTTTGCTTCTAAAAGGAAAACGGACAATTAGCTCTAAATAACCAAGACAATTGAGAAGAACTTGCGAAATATTTTGAACAACTACTAAACTGTCCTGAGCCCTTAAACAAATTACCAACACTAAACCCTAAACAAACAAACCCAGATTCATTAACACCAAATGAAGATGAAATAATTAGGCAAATCAAGCGACTTAAAAATAACAAAGCTTCTGATGAAGATGGAATCACTGCTGAACTTTCGAAATCCGCTGGTCCAGGTACAATCAAGGAAATAACCAAAATTCTACAAGAAGTTTGGCGAACCGAATGGATTCCGGAAGATTGGAAAGATGCTCTAATCCATCCACTACAGAAGAAAGGAGATAGAACGGATGTAAACAACTACAGAGGGATATCTCTTCTCCCAGTTTGTTACAAGATTATATCTCAATGTCTACTAGACAGAGCACAGGGTCAGGTAGAACCTAAAATTGGTGAATATCAAGCAGGTTTTCGACGGGGCAGATCCTGCCCTGAACAGATCCTGAATCTAAAGTTGATCCTAAGACATCAAAAACTGTACAATAAAAATCTCGTCTGTACATTTGTGGATTTCAAAAAAGCATATGATTCTATTGCCCGCGAATCTTTATTCCAAATCGTGAAAGAACAAGGACTAGAAAACTGGAGTGAGACAAAGGGATGGACTCTCGCCACTCTTATTTAACTGTGTTCTAGAAAAACTAATACAAGAGTGGCGTGACAAAAAGTCGGCCCTGAATATTGACCAGCCCATTAAACTGGGAAGAACCAACATCAAAATAGATTGTCTGGTGTTTGCTGATGATCTAGCAATTTTGACTCAAGATATATTAAAGGCACAAAAACAGATTGAAATCCTAAAAGAAACAGCAGAAAAGGTAGGACTCCAAATTTCCGTTGAAAAGACGCTATACATGACCTGCAACAGACTAAGAACACCATTTCTAAAAACAAAATATGGTAGCATCAGACGAGTCTCTCAGTTCAAATATTTGGGTGAAATGATCATGGAAAATGGGTTGGAAAAAGCAGCCAATAAGGGTAGATGTCAAAAAATGGAAACGGCATTAAGACTTACACAAAATATTTACAACAAAAAATGCATATCTAAAAACACAAAATTGAGACATTACAACACAGTTATTAAACCAGAATTTCTATATAGGGCAGAAACGCTCATTATGAATAGAAAGAGAGACATCGAGGACATTGAAAAGAACCGACTTCGAGAAAAACCAAGAAATCAAACAATACACAGATATACATAGCGATATGAGAAAAAGAAGACTTAAGTTTTACGGACACATAAAACGGATGAATCCGAGTAGACTAACTAGACAAATAGTCGAAATTTATGAAAATAGGAGTAGAGCTAAAGTAGAAATAATTAAATGGATTGCTGCAATTAAAGAGGATCTAAGATCAGCAAATATTACGCAATGTGAAATTCAGGATAGAGACTGTTTCAGAAACAAGGTTAACGTTTGGGAGGTTGACCAGAGGGAAAAATGTAGGAAGACTTGAACAACTTGGTCTGACGAAAGGAAAAAAGCTCATAGCGAAAGAATGAAATTAGTATGGGCGCAAAGGAAGGCTAACGACAACAAACGCCTCTAATTGTACTTCGCGTGGTCCACCAGGGCCCATACGTGAATAATAAAATAAAGTCTGTATCATATATTTTACCCAACATAATTTAGGATCAGACGATACATTGGTTGAGCAACAATAGTGTTGCTAGGCCCCATCTGACATATACATCGTAAAGTTTGATATTGTTGTCTCTATTCGTACTCAGAATGTTTTGTAATATGAACGCTATTTGTGTTTAGTTTAGTTTTGTGACTTGAAAATTTTATCTCAGTCAAAAATGGAATTTAATCGTCAGATTTAAAAAAAAAAACAGTTTATCGTGTTTCCAATAACAAGGGATAATTTTTTGGACTCCAGTTCACTATCAAAGAAAGGCGGACCTTTCATTCTACAAAAACATGGTACAGAAAATCATTTTTATGAAACCAGTACAGTTGTTTCAATACCGTGAATGGTCGGGAAAAGTATTTTTAAAGATACTCTTAAAAAAAATGAATCATTTAAAATGATACATTTTAGGAGAAAGGAAAACATTTTATTTTAGATCAACTACCCCTGGTTTCTCTTGATCCAAACCCCATCAGTAAGGAAAAGAAAAATTTTATTCTATTGCCTTTGATAGATCTTGCTTTTCACGATTTTTATGAAACTGTGAAACCAGATTTTATGAAACCAGATTTGCTTGAAATCGACGATTAATTTATTTCAAAATACCAATTACTATACCAATATAATATAACAACCAAACATATGTTAATTTTTTCATGTTTTTGTATCTTATTTGTATTAATTTTTCTTTTTGTAATGTATTTGTTTACAATAAGTTTGTAATAAAAAGTTCTCTTAAATGCAACTTTTGTTTTTACAAAATTAAGAGAAAATAACGTAGAAACTCGTTACTATTTTAAAAAGTATGGTTAATAGCTTGGTAAGTATGGTGAATAATTTGGTAAGTATGGTGAATAATTTGGTAAGTATGGTGAATAATTTGGTAAGTATGGTGAATAATTTGGTAAGTATGGTGAATAATTTGGTAAGTATGGTGAATAATTTGGTAAGTATGGTGAATAATTTGGTAAGTATGGTGAATAATTTGGTAAGTATTGAGAATAATTTGTTAAGAGCTCGTATAAAATCAGGTAACAGGAATTGTTCAAAGTAAAAAAGTCCTGCCCTGAATAGTGCGATTTTCGACTTACCAACTTATTCCCTGTAACCACAGAAATATTTCACACACAGAACACAAACCAGAACCACATTCACACCACAGACCAGACCATTCACACCACAAAACAGAACCACATTCACACCACAGAAAACAAATACCAAGTGTTTTAATTATTATCATTGTTACTATGTTTCACCAAGAGCCAACCGCGCAATCAATCAAAACTACAGAAATATTTGTTTATATTTATTATTCCTGATACATAAATAGCAACCCTCCTTTACCGACCGGTATAAAGGCATAATCCAATGAAAAATTAACGTGCATTATAATCGTTAAATATAATGGAGCGCCTGATAATGGAAAATGACAATAAAATGGAAAATATTTCAGATTCACTGCGGGGTAAATCATAATCCGTTTAGCGAAAATTGTATTTCACTTATTATATTACTTTGCATTTACGAAATCAGGAAAAATACAGGAGCTACAACATTTATTATATGAGGTACATTAATACAGATGTTTTTTGTTTTAGATTCTAGATAATTAGTTCATTCCCGGACTGATAAATATATTATACTTTTTTTGCAAATATCGTCTTTATCGTTAATATATTCTTCTTGAAGAACAATAGAATCATTCGGACGCTTTTCTAACATTTCAACACCTTCTTTAGAGAACGATCTCTCTTTCCCTTCAAAATATCGTTTAGTTTCGGCAATTATCTCTTCACTGGAGTGAAATTTCTTTCCAGCGAGCATTTTTTTGAGGTCTGAGAATAGGAAATCGTTACTGGGGGGGTCAGATCTGGAGAATAATTTGGATGAGAAAACAATCGAAGTGCAATTAATGCAATTTAGCCATCGTTGCCAACGATTGCATTATCTGGTGCATTGTCTTAGTAAAACAGCACTTTTTTTGTTCATTAGGACACTTATTTGCAATCACGTCCTTCAAAGGTCTCCAATAATGCTATGTAATATTCGCTATTGATGGTTTTGTCTTTCTGGAGATAGTCGATGAACAATACCACATGCGCATCCCTAAATACAGAAGCCATAACCTTGCCTGTTGATGGTTGTGTTTTTGGTCGCTTTGGACTGCTTTCACCGACTGCTGTCCACTCAGCTGGCTGCCGATTTGACTCCGGAGTATATTGATGGATCAATATCGGAAAAATCCGTTTTATTTCGCTTAAACAGCTGCAAACATCAATACGTTGTTTTTGGCCCGCGTTGAGCAAACCCATTTGGATAGCAATTTACGCATTCCCAAATGTTCATGCAAAATGGTTCATGCTATCAGCTATCTCCTGTAGTTTTACTTTACGGTTTTGCGAAATAATTTTGTGAATTTTTCTGATGTTGTCTGGTGTAACCACCTCATTTGGACATCCAGAGCGTTCAGCAGCATCGGTGATTATACGGCCACGTTTGAATTCAGCATACCAATCAATTGTGATTAATTTTCCTGGGATAGAGTTCGAGTACTGTTTATCAAGCCATAGTTTTCCTTTAAGCGTATATATTTCTTCATCAAAAAGCAATGTTTAATCAACAATCAAAATCATTTTTTCCATTGTTTTGAAAATAACCAAAGTAGCGTCAGTTAAAGAATAACTCAGAAACTGATGGACAGATTGGCATCAGGGCCTGATATTCCCATATACCAATATGCGTCCTGTTTGTGCATGACGTCACTCGTTGAGTAAAATTCAAATATCTTCGTTGCTAGACTTTGAATACAATTTAAATGCATTGTAATTGGAATTAAGGCTTTATATTGAGGGTAAATCTTATCTTATATTGAGGGTAAATCTTATCTTATATTGAGGGTAAATCTTCTGAGAGGTTTTCTACGTTGGTCACTCGCCAGTCGGTAGGCTTCTCGAGATACTTTCAGTTAAGCACAAAACCAAGGGTTGATAGCCCGAGGGGGGTGCTGACCGGGGTTTTCGGTAGCTGATGACCGTGGTTCGGAACCACTTGAGCTGTAAGCTGTAAGTTAAGCTGTAGGTCCAGTCGCTAAATAGCCTTCTCAGTTGCTGATGCGCCTCTAACCCCAAAACTTTACTTTTTTAATTGAACAAGCAACAAAAATAAACAAACTAAATTGCTACTGAGAAGAAAATATTATCAATGTGAGTAGATTAAAAAATGTATGTACTTTTGATAATATATAGTATTGTTACTGAGAGTGTTCCTAGACACTAGATCAATGTTTAAAATGTATTCAGTCAAAAATACAAATCTACTAGAAAATTTTATCGTTGTTTAGGGAACTTCAAATTCATATCTTAAGCCTTAAGCTAAATTCAATATTTTATCTACGATAATGAGTAAACATAAAAGGAGATATCATTCCCAGTAAATATTTACGTGGAGAATGATGCAAAAATACATAAAAAAAACCCAAATTAGCCAACAACTTAGTTCATCGGATATTTTTATTATTACTACTCGCCATATTTTATGCCCAAAATAGTATGTTTATCTTTAATAGGGGATAAGTAATCTACAGGCAATAAGAACAAACACACATGGCTTGAATTTTCGTTATCTTTCCACATTCATTTGAACAAATTTTAAAAATATTTAATCGAATCAAAAGTGGCACTCGACAATATTCGAAAACAGGAAATCATAAGACACTATATCAAGACTACCTATAAATTCGTAAAATATGGTAATATTTTTTGCTTACTACAATGTTGATGGAAATATCATCAAAAATTTTAGTTGATATATACCAATATATTGCGTCTCACATGTCAGTGAATCACCAACATAAAAGAATGTAAGGGAAAGTGCGGAAAATGTAAGAGAAAAGCTACAAAAGCATCGACTCAGTGATACTCCACTCGAGTGGGAATAAAACGCCGGTTCCTACAGCGAATTTTAAAACATAATTCATAAAAAAAAACTTACACCAAATAACTTAACCAAAACTAAAACTTTCTGCAGCTTAACCCTCTGTAGAACCGATTCTTCTGAACAAAATTTACCGATAACTTCTATACCAACCAGCTTCGACAGACTTTAGATTCTATAAAGCCGCTGCGGATGAGAACGCTTTTTTATTGAAACCAGCGCGCCTTATTGTCGGATACTTATACGTCCTGCAGCTCCCCATATCTCAAACCCTTTTCCGTCAGGAATCATCCCTTAAGCCTCCTAAAAACCCTCGTTTCCCGTTCCAGGGACGATTAAAAACATCCCCTCGAACGTTTCCCTCCATTATATTAATCGTGTGGCTGGTGCCATATCGGAATAAAAACCCGAAATGGCTATTTTATCCCCTCAAAATGAAAGTTGAACATGATCAGGGACGATTTATCGAATGAAATCAAAAACGAAAGAGATAGATTGTTCCGATAATGAAAACTCCAAGTTTAAGTAAAAAAAAATTAGGGGAAAACTGGAAAATTCCGTTTTACCATAAAGGATTTTTAATAAAAGCCTCAGAAATTTTAAATGAGGTACAGTGATAATTACGGGTTACTATTTATGTATCCCGAATAAATAAAAACAAATATTTATCATTGAAAATGGTTTTACTGTTTTTCAAACTATTCTCCGCATACGTTTGAACTAATTTTTCCATTTCGATTGAGGTATTTCCAAAACACGCATTTTGAAGGCATTACGGACTGGAATGAAAAAAATCATTGGGTGCCAAATCAGGACTGTACGGCGGATGACCCATCAATTCGATGTTTTGACCGGTCAAATATTGAGTTCTAAAGTCCGATCTGTGAGAGCTCTCGTTGTCATGATGACGAATAATCCTGCGTCCCTGGTTGTTTGTTCTTATTTCTTCAAAGGCTTCTGGCAAACAAATGGTTGTGTGCTATTCAGAATTGGTCGCTCTACGATTCTCTTTTTTGTTAGATTTTGGACTTTTGTCGGTTCATTTTGAAAGACCCATACAGTAAATTGCTGTTTACTTTCGGGCTCATACGCATAGATCCACGATTCTTCACCTGTGTAGATGTTATACCCGTCTCTTGACGCACCACAATTGAATTTTTTGAGCATTTCTTTGCACCAATCGAAACAAACCTTTTCAAGGCTAAATGTTCATATAAAATCTTGTGTATGCTTGTCATACTAATGCCCAGGGATGCCTCAATCTCGCGGTACGTCACATGACGATCTTGCTTTATCAGTTCGCGCACAGTATCAATGTTTTCTGGCACAACAACCGATTTTGGACGAATTTCTTTAAATTCGCCCGAGTGAACGACGGTCATGATTGACTTCACTAAACCAGTAATATACAGGGCTTTTAAATGGTGCTCCGTCACCAAAAGTCGAAGTGGGTTGATCGATACACTGTTGTTGAGCAGCGGGGATCTTGGGAGGCCTCAAGAGCGGTTTCTGGCCTTAAGCTGCCATCAGTGGGGCTCAAGCTGAACGCCTGGAGTGGCACCAGACCAGACCAGACCAGGCAAATACGAGGGATGTAAGAAAAATAGTATAGTGGGCTCGTGGAGAAAAGTATTAAAAAGCAAAGAAAGTTCACCCGTGCACCACGTGGCGGATGAATGATAGCAAAGCTCCGACAATTTTATATTATATATTATATTTATACATTGTATAAATTAAACACATACATTTTTTAAAACATCTTAATACAATATATTTACTTATTAACTATAGGTTGCAGTTTTAAAAAAGATATATTTTCTGTTTAGTGTCTAGTTGACATATTTTCTGACGTTGACATATGGTATTAGCGCACTAAGCACTCATTTTGATAGTAAAGTTTAATGATTTGCACGCGTTGTACAACACTGTAACTTTCCTGTTTCCACTGTAAGGTTCGGACGCCCTTATTGGAAAATCCTAATTCTACTTAAGTTATCAGTTTCAGTTCTCAAATTAATGGTATTCTCTGTTTTTTTGAATATAAATCATTTTGTTTTAACACGCTTTTATTAGCTTCACCTGTATCTATCTATGTAACAGAATCTTTGAACGTCCTTTTCACCCACTTCAAAACGTCAGATTAAATTGAAACTTGGCACATTTATCGAGGACCGATGTCAATGCAATAATTTAATAAGTTCGCTCCATTATCCTGGACAGGATCGTCAGGATTAAGGATTTGCTTTCGGAGAGGGAGCTTGAGACACGGTTACAACGCCCAAGGAAGGCGGTAGGCGCGCAAATTACCCACTCCCGTAACGAGTAGGTAGTGACGAAAAATAAATATTAGTTTAAAAAGGAATAAAATATTTTTTTTTACTTTGTTTTTTAAACAAATTTGTATAGTTTCGTAAAACGATTTTACATTTTTACAGATTTATGTTTTTTGTATCTGGTGTGAACATTTCTGCTCTTAATTAAATTATGGCTTAAAAATTTCAGTCACCAAGTAAATTAAGTTTTAATGCCAAAGATAAAACATCAGCAAATACAAAATCTGGACTTTATATGTTAAGTTGCAACCAGTGCAGTAGCTGCTATGTTGGACAAACCGACAGAAATTTTCAGACCAGATACAAAGAACATAAATCTGCATACATATTAAAGAAACAACACTCTAATTTTGCGAGCCATTTCATAGATACCAGACATATATTTCCAGAGATTACAAATTTGAAAATTCTACATACAGCGCCCAAAAGCAAAAAATTAAACATTTTAGAAGCTATTGAAATTTATAAATATAATAAAGATCCGTCTAGATAGCTATTAAATGATCAGACGCATCTCCGAAATTCCCCACTATTTAAAATATTGTAAAAAATTAACCCCAATAAAAGTATAAAATTAGGTACATAGAATAGATAAACAGCTGTAAACCCATAGCTTTAAAGTAGTGTTTTACGAAACTATAGTCACACAAATTTATTTAAAAATGAAAGTGATAGATAACAAAGTATAAAATTGTTTTATTCCTTTTTATAAAATGAACTATCACAAAGTAACGGACAAATCAATCAATAATAGCTTAAAAAATTTAAAAAAAACACGCTTTTATAGCAGATCCAACTAAAAGATGAAAAATAAATTATAGTTTAAAGAAACTAAAAATCAGGCTTTAATGGTAAACCGAACTAAAGAGTAAAAAATTTTTTTTGGTATAAAAATAAAGTGATGAACATGAAAATTAATATGTCACCTGACATCGAGCACCCCACGTTTTTTTTCACAATGACACATTAACTTTCTCGTTCATAACTTTATTCTTATACTAAAAATTATTTATTTACGGCCTTAAAGTTGGTCCCTTTACAAAAACGTAGAAAACATCCGTGGTGGGATGAAGTTTGCGAGCAGGCAGTATTAAGTCGAAGTAAAACATTCAAAGATTGGAACAGTCAAAAAACAGCAATAAACTATAACAACTTTTTGGAAGTAAGAAAAGAAACATAGAAGCTAATTAGACAAACTAAAAGAAAATACGAAAACAATCAACTTAATGAAATAGAAAAAGATTTCCAAAAAAATAACACCCGAAACTTTTACAAAACATTTAAAACTAAATTAACAGACTATCAACCGCAAAGTCTTTGCTTCCAAAAGGAAAGCTCTAAATAACCAAGACAATTGCAAAGAACTTGCGAAATATTTTGAACAAATACTAAACTGTCCTGAGCCCTTAAACAAATTAGCAACACTAAAACCTAAACAAACAAACCCAGATTACCACCGAATAAAGATGAAATAATTAGGCAAATCAAGCGGCTTAAAAATGACAAGGCTTCTGGTCAAGATGGAATCACTGCTGAACTTTTGAAATCCGCTGGTCCAGGTACAATCAAGGAAATAACCAACATTCTACAAGAAGTTTGGCGAACCGAACGGATTCCGGAAGATTGGAAAGATGCTCTAATCCATCCACTACATAAGAAAGGAGATAGAACGGATGTAAACAACTATAGAGGGATATCTCTCTTCTCCCAGTTTGTTACAAGATTCTATCTCAATGTCTACTAGACAGAGCACAGGGATAGTTAGAACCTAACATTGGTGAATATCAAGCAGATTTTCGACCGGGCAGATCCTGTCCTGAACAGATCCTGAATCTGAAGTTGATTCTAAGACATCAAAAACTGTACAATAAAAATCTCGTCTGTACATTTGTCGATTTCAAAAAAAACTTATGATTCTATTGACCGCGAATCTTTATTCCGAATCTTGAAAGAACAAGGACTAGATCTGAAAACGCTGGCAATTATTAAAGCAACGTTAACAACACACGGTCAAAAATTAAATTCATGGGTGAGATCTCAGAGCCCTTCGAAATTAAAACTGGAGTGAGACAAGGGGATGGACTCTCGCCACTCTTATTTAACTGTGTTCTAGAAAAAGTAATACAGGAGTGGCGTGAAAAAAAGTGGGAAGAAAAAAACTGGAGAGAACCAAAATCAAAATTGATTGTCTGGCATTTGCTGATTATCTAGCAATTTTAGCTCAAGATGTATTAACGGCACAGAAACAGATTGAAATCCTAAAAGAAACAGCAGAAAATGTAGGACTCCAAATTTCCTTTGAAAAGACACAATACATGACCTGCAACAGACTAAGAACGCCATTTCTAAAAACAAAATATGGTAACATCAGACGAGTCTCTCAATTGAAATATTTGGATGAAATAATCATGGAAAATGGGTTGGAAAAATCGGCCAATAAGGGTAGATGTCAAAAAATGGAAACTGTATTGAGACTTACACAAAATATTTACAACAAAAAATGCCTATCTAAAAACACAAAACTGAGACATTACAACACAGTTAGTAAGCCCGAATGTCTATATGCTGCAGAAACGCTCATTTTGAATAGAAAGAGAGACATCGAGGATATTGAAAAGAAGGAAAGAAAAATCCTAGGCCCCAAACAAATAAATAGCACAACATACCGACTTCAAGAAAACCAAGAAATCAAACAATACACAGAGAGATATACATAGCGATATGAGAAAAAAAAGACTTAAGTTTTACGGACACATAAAACGGATGAATCCGAGTAGGTTAACTAGATAAATAGTCGAATTTTATGAAAATAGGAGTAGAGCTAAAGTAGAAATAATTAAATGGATTGCTGCAATTAACGAGGACCAAAGATCAGCAAACATTACACAAAGTGAAATTCAGGATAGAGGCTGTTTCAGACACAAGGTTAACGTTTGAAAGGTTGGCCAGAGAGAAAAGTGTAGGAATACTGGAACAACTTGGTCTGACGAAAGGAAAAAAGGTCATCGCGAAAGAATGAAATTAGTATGGGCGCAAAAGAAGGCTAACGACAACAAACGCCTCTAATTGTACTTCGCGTAGTCCACCAGGGCCCATACGTGAATAATAATAATAATAAAAATTATTTATATTGTGTTTCAAAATCTAATATTTATTATGTTATAAAAATTAAAGTTGTGGTCATTACACAGATCGACATAATTTTTGTGACATTGATGAGAATGATCTTTGTGCGTTTCACATGTTTACATTTTTACACTGTTATATTAAAAAAAATTAATTTACATGTTTCCATTATATAAATATTAAATATTGTAAAAATATGTCGTCTTCATTTTTTCCCATCACCGACCCCCTGTAACAAAATAACGGTACGTGTTACAATAATTAGCTTATCATTTTCGGATTTAGGACTACAAAATACTTCATGTACACCCCTTTTCATCAACGTTACCTCAAGAAAGTTTAAATTTGTTGACCTGAATTATCTATGGCGTTTTTTAATAAGACAGTTCCGTTTTGTTCTGTGTTTGTAATGTTTTTTTTTTGTGTTCAATGATTCTGTTTTTTATATATTTTTCATAATTCAAAATTTATAGAATGTATAAAAATAATATATAATATAAAATTGTATTTGTTCTGAAGAAATATATATATATATATATATATATATATATATATATATATATATATATATATATATATATATATATATATAGTTAGTTTTAATTTTTACCGTAATATTAAGTTAAAAATTTGTCTTAATATGGTACAGCTTTTATTACATGGCTAGAAAGGTAATTTAAAGAGGAATCATCCAGTGAAAACACAAGACATGTCAAGAGATATTTCGATTTTTCGTAAAGTGTGAAGGAAGGCAAACATTAGATTAATATTTTTTTAACTTAATGCAGGTAGTAGTGAAATAATAACTGATTTTTTCAGAAAAATCGAAATATCTCTTGACATGTCAGAGATATCGATTTCGGGTTTTCACTGGATGATTCCTCTTTAAATTACCTTTCTAGCCATGTAATAAAAGCTGTACCATTCTATTTGAAAAAACTGAACAAAACTTCAAAAAAACTATTGTTGAATGTAACGCCACCTCGCGGTTTCATTTATAAACTAAATAATTTATCTCCCAGATATCTGATTGTCCCAGCAATTGCCTTTTAAAAGAATCCAAATTGAGGAAAATCGGTTTAGGCAAACGGACATTAGACGACTTTTTATCTAAATAGGTAAAACTCCCCCCACTTCTTTATTCGCGAAGTTACGACAAAATGTCATAAAACAAAGTTGTAGGAGACAGTTTGCTAATTGTAACTGAGAATTTTTCTTACTCGATTAACACTTGAAAATACACACAAAAAATGATTTTTAAAAATGTTTAGCTCGTCACGCCCTCTTGCGGTCGTTTTAGAAGCTTAAACATATTTTTTTGGGGAATTTCTCACAGTCAGTTTTAGTATAATTTTTTCCGCAAAGCTGTGGGATAAATAGTTTTCAAGATACGGCCGCGATCCATCCTTAATGGGACACGTGGTATATATATATATATATATATATATATATATATATATATATATATATATATATATATATATATATATGCAGTGTTAAAATTATTTGGACTGAGTCCAATGAGACCACAGTGCTAGTGTAATCAAACACCCAACTGATGGGTTGCACAATCTCATGTGGAACACACAACGGCCTGCGTTTCCGGCCAAATGGGCACTTTACTGATGCTTGACCCGGAACGGGCCCCACCCATCCATGCAACTGGAGGGCATATGTTTCGTCTCTTGATGTTCCTGACTCTTCAGGGTACAGACATAATCTCTATCGTCAAGAATAGGGTGTTCCTATACACAGTCAACAACCCATACTTTCGACGACCTCCCGGTCCGGATGGCCTATATATGCAGTGTTAGAATCCTTTGGACTGCGACACAACAACCTGCGTCTCCGACCAAATGAGCATTCTACTGACTGCTTGACCGGGAACAGGCCTCACCCATCCCTGCAATTGGAGGGCCTATATTTCGTCTCTTGATACTCCACACTCTTCAGTATATATATATATATATATATATATATATATATATATATATATATATATATATATATATATATATATATATATATATATATATATATATATGCAAAAACACGTACAAGAATTGCAAAGGGCTGGGGATAAATTTGGCTTGAAAATAAACCAGAAGAGTCAGATCATGTCCAATAAATTTGCTGAGGACAAAAGGATTTCTATTTTAGGAACGGATTTGGAAGTTGTGGATCACTATATATATATCTTGGGCAAAGAGTTTCAATGGAAGGGGACACCGTCCGGAAAAAGAAAAGTCTTTGATCCTGCCCGCTATGACATACGGAAGTGAGACCTGGACACTTACATCACAGTCAGTTCAAAAACTTCAAGTAACACAGAGGGAAATGGAAAGATGTATGCTTGGCATTACTACACGGGATAGAAAGACCTGTACATGGATCAGAGAACAAACGAAAGTGAATGCCATCATTGGAAGAATAAAGCAATTAAAATGGAAGTGGGCAGGCCATGTAGCGAGGCGATGGGATGAAAGATGGACCAGGGTGGTCCTGGACTGGATACTCTTGTGTTAGTTAGTGTGGCTTTAATAATTAACCAGCGTTTTCAGAACTAGTCCTTGTCCTTTCATGATTTGGAATAAAGATTCGCGGTCAATAGAATCATATGCTTTTTTGAAATCCACCATTGTACAGGCGAGATTTTTATAGTACAGTTTTTGATGTCTTAGGATCAACTTTCAATGCAGCATCTGTTCAGGGCAGGATCTTCCCGGCCGAAAACCTGCATTATATTCATCAATTTTAGGTTCTAACTGACCCTGTGCTCTGTCTAGTAGACATTAAAATGGAATCTTGTAACAAACTGGGAGAAGAGATATCACTCTGTAGTTGTTTACAGTCATTCTATCTCCTTTCTTACGTAGTGGATGGATTAGAGCATCTTTCCAATCTTCCGGAATCCGTTCGGTTCGCCAAACTTCTTGCAGAATTTTAGTTATTTCCTTGACTGTACCTGGACCAGCGGATTTCAAAAGTTCAGCAGTGATTCCACCTTCACCAGAAGCTTTGTTATTTTTAAGTCGCTTGACTTGATTAATTATTTCATCTTCATTCGGTGGTAATGAATCTGCGTTTGTTTGTTTAGGGTTTAGTGTTGGTAATCTATTTAAGGGCTCAGGACAGTTTAGTTGTTTAAAATATTTCGCAAGTTCTTTGTAATTGTCTTGGTAATTAAGAGCTAATTGTCCGTTTTCCTTTTGGAAGTAAATACTTTGAGGTTGATAGCTTGTTAATTTAGTTTTAAATGTTTTGTAAAAATTTCGGGTGTTATTTTTTTGGAAATCTTTTTCTATTTCATTAAGTTGATTGTTTTCATATTTTGTTTTAGTTTGTCTAATCAGCTTCGATGTTTCTTTTCTTGCTTCCAAAAAGATGTTATAATTTATTGCTGTTTTTGACTGTTCCACTCTTTAAATGCTGTACTTCGAGTTAATACTGCTTGCTCACAAACTTCATCCCACCATGGATATTTTCTACGTCTTTGTAAATGGGCCAACTTTAAGGCTGTTTTAATAATTTTTTGTTTCAATTCTTGCCAGTTCTGTGTTGGTTGTTTATCAAGCTCTTCTGTTAGGGTTGGTTTTATTTTCGTAGGGTCGAACTTTGGTATTAGCAGACTCTTTTGAATAAGTTTTCGAGGTTTTAAGCTAAGCTTGATTCTAGTCAAGTAGTGATCTTTGACTTGAGCATTCAAAATCTCTCTTTTATAATTGAGGTACGAAATGGCAACATGGTCAATTTGAAATTCACCCATGTTATTGATCATATCATGTCATTTCATGTCAAAACATCCCCGCGAGATGTGCTGAATTAGACCAATATTTGTCCACGTCCTCTTTTGTCTGACCTAGTGCGATAAAACGTTTATCAATTAATTCCACGAATAGTACTTCCTCAGAAATTAAAGCATATTTTCATATCCAAAGAAAACATAACAAAATAAATACAAGAATAATTGTATAAAGTCTAAAAAAAACAATTCTAATAAAGATTCGAACCCGTTCGGTGATGAGCAGCAAAGTTATTTTTCAAAACGTTGGAGAAAAACTCCGATAACAGAACAATGGCAGAAGAATGTTAACAAGAAACAAAATTCCGCTATAGAAAGTTTGGATCAAAGGAGAAGTTAACCTCAAGGTTGATGACTGACAATAGTACGCAAACAAAAAAAGCCCTGCTTCAATATACCGGGTGTACACTTACTAATATTTTATTTGGTATTATTTCCATTGTTAATATCTCATAATTTTGTTATCATTAATTTTATCCTCCTTATATGGGGTTAAATGAGCAGAAAACGTAAAATGCGTAAAATATTATTTAATATCTTTTTCTGCAGTAAGATGGCAGTACTATGCATAGTTATGACGTCGAATTTGTGCGCGATATGTCAACTAATTAGTTTACATCAGCTGGTTTTGTTGATTTGAGAAGTGGTAGTTGATTGTTAAATTATATAAAAATTGATATTCATTTTAACGATATTAATTTTAACTAGGTTTGATGTATCGAGTCTCCAGGGATTGTTTCAAAATTCCATCCAAACCGGTGGAAAAATGTATACAGTCCGCGGACCGAGACACCCGAGAGAGGAATGTAAATTGGACTGCGTTATTGATGTGAAACATTCACACTCACCCCAGTTAGTGTGTCCAACTCGCCCAACCACTCGTTCAGTAGTTGTTCGGGATCCTCTGTATCCGACTCGCCGCCATCTTGAACATCCGTGTTATCGTTAAGTTTATTCATCTGCAAAAGAAAAATAGATTTTAAAACAGATACAATAGGCAAATATTTTTACACGTTCTAATTTTTAGAATTTTATAAGAAATATTCTTAAACATATCAAGAAATCACATAACAAAGGCCAACAATTTATTGAAACCACCGAAAAATATTTGCACACCGCCAAGTACCAGTAGTAAATTTTATAAAAATTGTGACCACTAATTTATTCCAAACGTCTAACTACTGACTCTACTATATTTTTTTGTAATACAGGGTTATCCATTTCGTGGTTTGGAAAATACAGCCCTGTATTTTGACAACTATCGAACTTAAATGTCATACAAAGTGTGATTTGTTCAGTTTAAGGTTTGAGCAGAATGTGTTCGCCACAATCGTCCTTCTGAGCGCGCACTTTCCAACACAGTCAAGAAATTTGAAAATACTGAGTCTGTTACGAATGCGGTAAAAATTACTTATTGTCTGAGATGTGACCTTCTTCTCCGATCATATCTCCAATTTCTCTATTACTCATTGCGGCAGGATATAATGTCACTGTTTCTCCCCTCACTCTCACAGGAATCTCTTTTCCCTTGGCCATTTCCAGCACACAAATTAAAATCTGTAAACTGAAAAGATTGAAAGGATCAGTAAGTACAATAGGTGTACCATCTCATTATTTGTGCTTTAATTAATCTCACTATGTTTCTTTTCCCGACAGCTTGTCATTGTTGGGAATCTCTCAGTTCATCAGAGTTATCATCTCAAAGTTCATCAGGGCTCTGAACTCGTTGATTGTTACGTTCTAAAATAATTAGTTTGTCTTCCTCTTTTAACTAAAAACTAATCCTCCTAGTATCTGTGTTTACATTGAAGGAGTCTCTATGCCAAGTTTACAAATACTTCCTTTGCAGTCCAAAATAAAAATAGTATCACATATTGTTTGTGTGGTTGATATTGATTGAAACATCTTTATTTTTATGTTCAGGTACCTTCCTGTTATATTTACAAAAAAAGGGATTATTTTTTCCATGATTTGTGAGAAATCTCTTAAAATCAAAGTATGCAAATATTCGTTTTGCCTACTGTATATATTTCTTTGTATTAAGGGAGACAGGTCAGAGGACAAAGCCTTAAGATGATAGATTCTTGGAGCAGGAAAGTCAAGTCATTAGGACAGCATAAAGAGCAACATTTCCCAATATATGGAATTAATTTCTAAATATTAACACGGCCAGAAGACTGGAATTTTAACATTTCTGCAACGAAACCGAATCTTGTCCTCTGTAATTTAGTCCTTTTTCATTTTTTCTCTCGTAAAGACGATATAAAACTCTCTCATATTTTTCCATCTTTCGTTTTTTTCCCACTCTATTGTTCTTTACGTCCAAAGTACAATTTCATTTCACTAGGATTGCTATTTATGTATTTCGAATTGACAACAATGGTATTGCTAGGCGCCGTCTGACATATACATCGTAAAATTTGACATTGTTAAGTGTATACGTACTCAGAATGTTTTGTCTCACTTCGACTTTTGGTTTTTTTTGGGATGAATGGGCATGGGGCTACAGTGTCACTAGAAAATCGTAGCACGGTCAATGTGTTTGCCAGAAAAATAACCAGCGACACAAGATCCTTCCTCAACATGACAACACGAGATCTCACACATCGGACCGTACAGTCCTGATTTGGCACTGAATGATTTCTTTTTGTTCCCGTCCGTAAAGAATGCCTCAACTATGTGGTCAACTACATGGTCAACGATTTTCGGCGTCAGAAATGGCTGATGCGTTCAAAATGCTTGTTTTGGAGATACCTCAATCGGAGCGGAAAAAGTGGTATGAAAATTTTCACCATTTTCAATGATAAATATTTGTTTTTATTTGTTATTCCGGACACATATATAGTAACCTTCTTAATGTGCTTATACGTTTCATAAAATATTCCAACTTGATTTCTTCTCTTATCCATTGGTTGCTTTTTCGATCTTTCACCGTTACTCTCAGTAGTTTTTTTTCAATAGCTCTCTGGTGTACTTGAAGTTTCTTTATTGTCTTTTTATTGAGCATCCATTGCACCTTATGTTATTAAAGAGAGGAAACATTTGTTGTAGATTTAGAGATTGTGTTTTATAGGAAATCTCGTTTTGAATTCTTATATAACTTCGTTCGTTAGGAGTGATTTTTTATCGGTAGTTTGGGCAAAAAAATGTCGACAACAACAACACCATGTATAGTTGTACCGGTCCGTTCCTTTTCGGTTTCGAGATTGATCTGAATGTCGAGGTTCTGGTCGGCGCGTGATAAGCCGGCGCGGCCAAAAATAGGCATCGCGGCAGCGCCTAAAAGACGAGCGTCGTTGAAAAAATCCGCCCGATGACCGTAAATAGAATGGTATTCAGCCGGCCGGCCGATGCGCTGCTACCGCCGCCACCGCTGCTTCTTTTGTCTCCTCTTCGTACCATTCGTATTGCTGCAATTAATCGATGCAGGAACAGTCACGATTCTGCTTGCGCTAGCCTTCGCTCGTCTCTAATCCGCATAAAACGTTTCTGTTCAACAGAACAACGCGTAAATAAACAAAATAAAACCTTATTCAATTGAAAAATCTACTAAAAATAAAAATTAATTATTCCATCTAATACCACATTTCATTGTAAAATTTCGATTACGATTTTTCGCAAGATTATTACAATCATCATCATAAATGACAATTTAAGGACTGTCTATTTAGTTTTTCCGAAAAAGGTTAATTTTATGTTCAAAATAATCCTACGGTCCATCCAGAGCATATTACAGCCCATGGGCATATTGTGGGGATAGAGAATTCCTGCACTCCATCCAGAGTTATAAGAGCATATTCTGTGGAATGTTAAGCATGAAATTTATTTAAAAATCATTTTACTGAACGTGGGATGCATATTTTTCGATTTTGAGAATGGTGGCAGAACTTTCTTGATAAAAATGTATACTAAATTGTATAAATAAAATAAACTCGTCTAAGTTCCACTTATAATTTTCTCTAAACAACGCGTTTCGCCACACTGCAGCTTTCTTCGGATAGTTGAAAAAAAATTAAATTTTGATTTTGCCAAACGAGACTGATATTTCATTAAAAAATCCTTAGATCCAGCCAGGGCAATATATGGTTTCATAGAGAAATAATTGTTAAGCATTAAATTTCCTTCATTTTGTCTTTAAATATAAGGTCATATCATTTTTCTGGCCGTGACATGAGATGCGCATTTTTCGATTTAATCGTAAGAGACTGATTTTTCATTAAAAAAATTCTACGATCCAGCCAGGGATTTTTTATGGAGAGATAATTGTTAAGCATGAAATTTGCTTCATTTTGTTTATATATAAATGGTCATTATTTCATTATTCTAGGCGTGGCATGAGATCCGCATTTTTCGACTTCACCGAAAAAAACTGATTTTTCATTCAAAAAATTCTACGATCCATCCAGAGAAATATAGGCATGTTTTACGGAGAGATCATTGTTAACCATGAAATTTGCTTCATTTTGTGCATAAATATATAGTCATTATATCATTTTTCTGGGCGTGACATGAGATGCGCATTTTTCAACTTCACCGAAAAAGACTGACTTTTCATTCAAAAAATTCTACGATCCATCCAGAGAAATATAGGCATGTTTTATGGACATACAGTTGTTAAGCATGAAATCTGTTTCATTTTGTGTATAAATAAATGGTCATTATATCATTTTTCTAGGCGTGACATGAGATGCGCATTTTTCGATTTAGCCAAAAAGACTGATTTTTCATTCAAAAAATTCTACGATCCATCCATAGAAATATAGGCATGTTTTATGGATAGATAATTGTTAAGCACGAAATTTGCCTCATTTTGTGTATAAACAAATGGTCATTATATCATTTTTCTAGGCGTGGCATGAGACGCGCATTTTTCGATTTAGCCAAAAAGACTGATTTTTCATTCAAAAAATTCTACGATCTATCCATAGAAATATAGGCATGTTTTATGGATAGATAATTGTTAAACATGAAATATGCTTCATTTTATGCATAAATACATAGTCATTATATCATTTTTCTAGGCGTGGCATGAGATGCGCATTTTTCGATTTAGCCAAAAAGACTGATTTTTCATTCAAAAAATTCTACGATCTATCCATGGAAATGTAGGCATGTTTTATTGATAGACAATTGTTAAGGGTAAATTTTGCTTCATTTTGTATATAAATAAATAGTCATAATATCATTTTTCTGGGCGTGACATGAGATGCCCATTTTTCGACTTCACCGAAAAAGACTGATTTTTCATTCAAAAAATTCTACAATCCATTCAGAGAAATATAGGCATGTTTTACGGAGAGATAATTGTTAACCATGAAATTTGCTTCATTTTATGCATAAATACATAGTCATTATATCATTTTTCTGGGCGTGGCATGAGATGCGCATTTTTCGATTTAGCCAAAAAGACTAATTTTTCATTCAAAAAATTCTACGATCCATCCATAGAAATATAGGCATGTTTTATGCATAGATAATTGTTAAGCATAAAATCTGCTTCATTTTCTGTATATATAAATGGTCATTATATCATTTTTCTAGGCGTGGCATGTGATGCGCATTTTTCGATTTAGCCAAAAAGACTGATTTTTCATTCAAAAAATTCTACGATCCATCCATAAAAATATAGGCATGTTTTATGGATAGATAATTGTTAAGCACGAAATTTGCCTCATTTTGTGTATAAACAAATGGTCATTATATCATTTTTCTAGGCGTGGCATGAGACGCGCATTTTTCGATTTAGCCAAAAAGACTGATTTTTCATTCAAAAAATTCTACGATCTATCCATAGAAATATAGGCATGTTTTATGGATAGATAATTGTTAAGCATGAAATTTGCTTCATTTTCTGCATATATAAATGGTCATTATATCATTTTTCTGGGCGTGACATGAGATGCCCATTTTTCGACTTCACCGAAAAAGACTGATTTTTCATTCAAAAAATTCTACAATCCATCCAGAGAAATATAGGCATGTTTTACGGAGAGATAATTGTTAACCATGAAATTTGCTTCATTTTATGCATAAATACATAGTCATTATATCATTTTTCTAGGCGTGGCATGCGATGCGCATTTTTCGATTTAGCCAAAAAGACTGATTTTTCATTCAAAAAATTCTACGATCTATCCATGGAAATGTAGGCATGTTTTATTGATAGACAATTGTTAAGGGTAAATTTTGCTTCATTTTGTGTATAAATAAATTGTCATAATATCATTTTTCTGGGCGTGACATGAGATGCCCATTTTTCGACTTCACCGAAAAAGAGTGATTTTTCATTCAAAAAATTCTACAATCCATCCAGAGAAATATAGGCATGTTTTACGGAGAGATAATTGTTAACCATGAAATTTGCTTCATTTTATGCATAAATACATAGTCATTATATCATTTTTCTGGGCGTGGCATGAGATGCGCATTTTTCGATTTAGCCAAAAAGACTGATTTTTCATTCAAAAAATTCTACGATCCATCCATAGAAATATAGGCATGTTTTATGCATAGATAATTGTTAAGCATGAAATCTGCTTCATTTTCTGTATATATAAATGGTCATTATATCATTTTTCTAGGCGTGGCATGTGATGCGCATTTTTCGATTTAGCCAAAAAGACTGATTTTTCATTCAAAAAATTCTACGATCCATCCATAGAAATATAGGCATGTTTTATGGATAGATAATTGTTAAGCACGAAATTTGCCTCATTTTGTGTATAAACAAATGGTCATTATATCATTTTTCTAGGCGTGGCATGAGACGCGCATTTTTCGATTTAGCCAAAAAGACTGATTTTTCATTCAAAAAATTCTACGATCTATTCATAGAAATATAGGCATGTTTTATGGATAGATAATTGTTAAACATGAAATTTGCTTCATTTTCTGCATATATAAATGGTCATTATATCATTTTTCTGGGCGTGACATGAGATGCCCATTTTTCGACTTCACCGAAAAAGACTGATTTTTCATTCAAAAAATTCTACAATCCATCCAGAGAAATATAGGCATGTTTTACGGAGAGATAATTGTTAACCATGAAATTTGCTTCATTTTATGCATAAATACATAGTCATTATATCATTTTTCTGGGCGTGGCATGAGATGCGCATTTTTCGATTTAGCCAAAAAGACTGATTTTTCATTAAAAAAAGTCTACGATCCATCCAGAGAAATATAGGCATGTTTTATGGATAGATGATTGTTAAGCACGAAATTTGCTTCATTTTGTATATAAACAAATGGTCATTATATCATTTTTCTAGGCGTGGCATGAGACGCGCATTTTTCGATTTAGCCAAAAAGACTAATTTTTCATTCAAAAAATTCTACGATCTATCCATAGAAATATAGGCATGTTTCATGGATAGATAATTGTTAAGCGTAAAATTTGCTTCATTTTGTGTATAAATAAATTGTCATTATATCATTTTTCTAGGCGTGACATGCGATGCGCATTTTTCGACTTCACCGAAAAATACTGACTTTTCATTCAAAAACGTCTACGATCCATCCAGAGAAATATAGCCATGTTTTATGGATAGATAATTGTTAAGCACGAAATTTGCTTCATTTTGTGTATAAACAAATGGTCATTATATTATTTTTCTAGGCGTGACATGAGATACCCATTTTTCAATTTCACCGAAAAAGACTGACTTTTCATTCAAAAAATTCTACGATCCATTCAGAGAAATATAGGCATGTTTTATGGAGAGATAATTGTTAACCATGAAATTTGCTTCATTTTATATATATATAAATGGTCATTATATCATTTTATTGGATGTGGTATGAGATGTGCATTTTTCGACTTCACCGAAAAAGACTGACTTTTCATTCAAAAAATTCTACGATCTAGCTAGGGTAATGTATTCATTTTATATGGAGAGATAATTGTTAATCATGAAACTTGCTTAATTTTGTGCATAAATAAATAATAATTATGTCATTTTTCTGGGCGTGGCATGAGATGCGTTCTATGGAAATGTATTAATTTTTTATGGAGAGATAATTGTTAAGCAAAAAAATTTGCATCATTTTGGGCGTGGCATAAGATGCGCGTCCTACCATTAAGATTTCCCTGTTAGTAGAAACCTTTAAAGTGACCTACGTAACTTCTTCCATTTTAAATTTAACTTTAGACTTAAAAATTCTCTAATTTTCCCAAGTGACAGTGACACATCCAAAACCCGCACTTAACCCACATTTCCATCCGTTGACGCTCAATTTTCCGAGCAATTTCCAATTAGAGGAAAATAATTTTCCACAGTGAGAGCAGCTGTTCTGTTCGCCGTCTGCATTGTTCGAAACTGGGTCGAGTTTTCCCATCGGATAAAGGACATTTCGTTTTGTTCCATTCCGTCTGATGCACTGGAATATTTCTTTCAATTATCGGGAGCCAAAGTTCCGCCGCTTCTTAGATTGGAAAACTCAGGAAGATAATGTAATATACAGGGTTAAGCAAAGAAAAAAAAGAATAAGAAAAATTGGATGTGTGCTTATGACAACCCAATAAAAGTGAAATCTTCTAATTTTCTAATTTAAATACCAAATATAAAAAAAAAATAAAAAATAAAATATATATATATATATATATATATATATATATATATATATATATATATATATATATATATATATATATATATATATATATATATATATATACCAGGTGATTCCTCTATAGTTTTTGCATTGTGTCAAGTCACCCTTTTTTGGTATCGGTATTATAATGCCTGTTTTGTGACATCAGGTATGTGTTCTTCGCGCCATATCCGTAAAATAAGTTGGTAGATTCTTTGATGTAGTTCTTCCCCTCCATGTTTAATTAGTTCTGCGCACATTTCATAGTATCCCGCATCTCTTTTATTTTTGAGTTTTTTAATCGCTTGAGCAACTTCCACGTACTCGGGTTCTCTTACCGTCTCATTTTCTGTCAGATCCTTCTCCAGTTCTGTTCCTCCCGTCACTTCTTCATGGTTTTTTTCATCGTACATTTCTTTGAAATGTTTTTCCCATATCTCATTTTCAATTACTACTGTTGCTTTCTTTATTTTGCACTTATTTACATATTTGAAAATAGCACTCATATTTCGTTTTTTGTTTTCTTCTTCAATTTCATTTATTATTTCTTCCATCCAATTATTCTTTTTTATTGTACACAGCTTTGTGTTCACTTTTCTAATTTTTTTATATATCTTATAATCTTCCGGTTTTCTGGTTTTAAGCCATGTGTTCCTTGTTTTGTGTTTGTTTTCGATCATATTTTCACATTCTTCATCGAACCTTTGCTTCTTTCTGTTGTTTTTCATATATGATATGGTGTCTTCTGCTGCCTGTGTTATACATCCTTTTATCGCTATCCAGTCTTCTTCTATGCTGTTGCTTTTATTTATTTGATTAATTTTTTGCTTGATCGTATTTCTGTACTTCTCTCTCCAGTCTTCCTGTTCAAACTTTTCTCTATTCCATCTTTTTATATTTGCAGTTTTTCCGTACTTGTTTACTTTGATTTTACATTTTGCCATAACCATAAAGTGATCTGAATCGATATTAGCCCCTCGGTATGATTTATTGGTATGTATGATTTATGGTATGAAATTATTTAATACCAACTCAAAATTGGAGAAACTTGTTTCCGCCTACGTTTAATAGGAGAGATAGAAAACAATGACAGTTGTCATCGACACGTAATAATTTGTACACATCATTCAAGGCACATTTGGTGAATTGCATATTTTTCAGCCATCGACAAGATGTGCAATGGAATATTCGAACAACACGAATGTTTCGTAAACGGCGTGAGATCATTTTTTCTCATTCATCATCATTTTCACCCCCCAAGGGCGAGTGAGAAATTTGATATGGAAAATCACCCATTCCTTTGTTGTACCCTGTATATAGAAAAGACGATTCATAACATTAAATTAGAGTAGAAACTACACTGCACTGAAAGAATGAATTTCCCATGTGTAACTTTACAGAACTTCGAAAATTATCAGCCGGTTTTCGTCACAGTCTGAGCATTACCGAGCGTAGAAATGGGAAAATATATACTAAGCTACAAAGTTTTAGCTAGTAAATAAAGGCGTAGGTTGGGATGGGATGTTACAGCATCCTCCAACGCCTTTAAATTTAGAATGTACCACAAAACCCATCAATTTATTATCTTGAGACCAGGGCCACACTGAAACTTAAATATCTGTAATCACAGGGTATAAGGGAAAGTACTTTCGTAAATGTAATCAACTATTTAAATCGAATAAAACAATCTTATACTTTGTTATCTATTCACTTTAATAAAAGTGATAAATAACAAAGTATAAGTGATGTCTGAATGATTGTGGCGTGTTCATATATTTTTTTTTACCCAGTGATTCTTTCTTTAAATAAGAACAGGTATTTTTGATATTTTTTTAATTTTAGACAGTGGGGAAAAACCCAAATAAAGGAGAAAAAATATACGAACACGCCACAATCATTCAGACATTACGTAGATTACAGTTATGGGCCTGAGATATGTTTTTATTTAGATACTTAGAAAGTAAATATTTTAAACTACAACATTCTGAAAACAGTTTAACATTTCTTTACAAATGTAAAGATTGTGACATAATACCAAAAGGTTTACGTTTACGTACACCTTATAACACAAACAGCTAGTTTAGCACTTTTAAGAGATTGCATCCAACATCACATATACACTAAACAACAATTAAAGACTGACATTAATAATACATTACAATAAATATACGAAAAAGTAACTGGAGTAAATTTTAATCACATTTATAATAGCGTCTATTCCAGTTACATATATCACTTCAATATCCATAAAAATACTCACATTAAGAAATTTAAAAATTTAATTATTGAAAAACATGGAACACATACAAAACACATTAATACACATACAGACAAAAATTTCATTAATAAAACTGTAGTTAACCTTTCAAATAAAATATTATCTGATTCTGAAAAGTATGTACTTTCTAAAGAACTAAATTTTAGTGTTACATCGAAAGATGTTCCTAAATTAGACCTTATTTCGGCAGTAGAGCCTGTTGCTCAAAAATTACCTTTGGAAAGTGCAAATGAATACAGAATTAGATTAAAACTAATCTTAGAAAAACAATTTAAAATCAAATCAAATTTATACCATGAGGAAAGGTTAGCTATAGATAAATTAAAAAAAGACACATCTATTAAAATATTTCCATCAGACAAAGGTAACGCCACAGTTATTCTGGACACTACAGAATATAATAACAAAATTAAAAATTTAATTGATCAGGGAAATTACACTAAAATACCTACAGATCCAACATTAAAAATAGAGAGACAAATTTACAATACATTATATAAACACAAACGTGATTTACAGATCTAGAAAGATCACAACTTACACCACATTATAGTAAACCATCTCATTTCTATGGTCTACCAAAAATACACAAAACTAATATACCACTTCGCCCTATAGTTAGAAGTATAGATTCCCCATGTTATAAACTAGCAAAATTTTTATTAAACATTTTAAATCCACTTTCGGGTAGAACAAATTCATATATTAAAAATATTTCACATTGTTTAGATAAAATTTCGAACATTAAAATTACAAACCGAAATTTGATGGTTAGTTTTGACGTGGTGAGTTTATTTACTAATGTACCAGTTGATAAATCACTTTTAATAGTTAGAAAGAGATTAGAACATGACAACATTAAAAGACCGCACTAAACTAAACATAAATACAATTTTGGAATTATTAACTCTGTGCTTAAAAATCACATATTTTCAATTAGAAAATGATTATTATTAACAAAATTTCGGAATGGCAATGGGTTCTTCTCTTTCTCCTTTGATGAGTAATATCTTTATGGAGGAACTCGAGAATGACATATTAAATAAATCTCTTAAAAAACCATTAATATGGCTTAGGTACGTTGATGATATTTTTGCTATATGGCAACATATCATTGACGTATCATCTAAATATTTTTTTACAATTAAGTTTACTTTAGAGATGGAGAGGGAGAATAAATTGCCATTCCTCGACACTTTAATAATAAAACAAAACAACAAATTAAAAACTACAGTTTACAGAAAACCGACAAACACAGATAGGTATCTCAATTTCTTTTCAAATCACTCAAAATCGGTCAAAATAGGAGTAATTAAAAGTTTATATGACAGAGCAAAACTTGTTTGTACCGACAGTGATACACTACAAAAAGAAACAAATCATAAAATACATTTTAATAAAAAACAATTACCCAAAAAATTTTATAGATAAATCGCTTAAAAATTTTGATACTAGACAAAACAGACAAGTTATTAATAACAATAATAATAACTCTCAAACAATCAACCTCACAATCGCTTATATCCGTGATATTAGATGTTAGAGTAAAAGAGCATAAAAACCTTCTTAGAAAGGGCGATTTTAATAAATCTAGAATTTGTCAACACGTATGGGAATCGGGTCATAAAATCAATTGGAATAATTCCAAAACGGTATTAAAAGAATCGGTAACAAAATACAGAAGATTAAAAGAAACCACTATAATTAATTTAAATAAAATGAACTGTATTGCTATGCCTTCGGTAGATTTAAATTCAATATGGTTCCCGATTCTAAAGAGTACAATTAAAAACATTTAAATATTTGAATACACAATCGGTACAATAAACAATCACACAGTAAACATTACCTATATATATTTTTTGATAGTATGTCGCTGTCATGAAAATCTATTGTTGTCAATGTAAGTACCGTTGACATATACAAAAAAATATATTTACTTTCACTCGTTACTTTATATATTACAAATTAATATAATTTATTTTTTAGTTTAGTTTTGAAAACGGGGGGAGATTACCCTCCGAAATGTTAACGTTAAAAGTTTGTAATTTTTTTTATAACATTTTTATATCTTTAAAATTTTGTTCGTTCGCAAATTTATTACAAAAAAGAATCACTGAGAAATTTGTCTCCGTTTGGTTTTTTGTTTTTACCCAGTGATTCTTTCTTTAAATAAGAACAGGTATTTTTGATATTTTTTGAGTTTTAGACAGTAGCGAAAAACCCAAATAAAGGAGAAAAAAAACAAAGTATAAAATTGTTTTATTTGATTTAAAAAATGAACTATCACAAAGTAACGGACAAATCAATCAATAATTTGTAACCAACTATTATTCAAATCATTTTAAAGAAAAATTTCCTTACAACAATAGTCAAAAACGGGTTCTCGAGGAAAAAAATTGCACAGTTTAAAAACTAAAATTTCAAGAATGTGGACGACAGCGAGAAATCAGTTCTGAAGTTAAAGAACAAATTTTACATCTTGTCGAAGAGGATCATACCAAAAGTATTGAAGTGTTGCGTGATAAGTTAGAGTTTCCCATTGGATTATATAGTCTGTACAAAACTAAGAGTTTCACGTCATCAATGACGCTCTTGAAGAACAGCAGAAATACCACTACATAAATTAAATAATAAAATAATTGATATTTATTGACACGTTTGGAGGTTATTCCATTGTATTTCATGTATCTGAACGTTAACTTTCATTTTTTACCTTACGACGGAAAACAGTTCTTTTAAGAACTACCACAGTGTTATAATACACAATAATGGTCCATCGTTACCCTTTGTGGCTATTAGAGAGGTATGTTAATTTAACTGCTAATAATTCTGCAAGTTCAATTCATGACACTATTTATGCCATGTATAAAAACATAAAGTTTGTATGTATGAACACTCAGTTTCATTTTCATTTTCAAGACAGCATATGACATGGAATTTCTTACATGAGCAATTAAAAGTATATAGAACATATTGAAAGAAACAAGTTTTAAATGGGAAAAAAATCCAAAACGAAGGCTTATAGAACTTCTCAATGTTGCCCTAAAACGTATATATGAAGATGTTATATGATATGTTGAGATGTTATATGAAGGAAAGAAAAAAAGCCTTGTACAAATTTGTCTTCTTAGATAAAACCTGGATTTTTCAAAATGGTACTGTAAGTCATTCATGGCATAAAAACCACTTAAGTTGATGGTTAAAGGTAAGTTACATAAATATGCAAAAAATATGAAAAGTTTTCAAAGATCAGGAAAATTTCTTTAAATCGTTTGAAAACCAATTATTAAAAAACTTAAGTGGGCCATCTTTAATTTTTATGGATAATGCTCCGAATCATAGAATGTTATTAAAGAAGACAGCTCATGGACTAAAGCTGCCATTCAAGATTGGTTAACTAATAATAATATAGCATTATATAGTAATTATATAATCTTTTTATTTTAATAACCATTCAAATATTAACAAATGTTGTCGATGGTTTTTGAACGAAGCATTTTACATGTGCTGAATCTATCTACACTTGCAAGACTTTTAACAATTCGTTATAATTTTATTAGTTACTTTGTAATTTTCATTTAATTTGGAGTTCATTTTTTTAATTGTTTTTAAAGTTTAAATTGTAAAGTTTATGATGTTTGACCGCAATCTGGCAACGGAGCAGTCAAAATGTTGATCACGTGATTAATGACATGCAGCTGCTTTTATTTTGTACGAGCTACAGATAGAACACTAAAAGAACAGCTACTGTTACTACTTTACTGCTTTTTGGAAGCTATAACTTCGAGATACATTTCTAATGATTTAAATCATAGCTTCCAAAATAAGATGGCTAGTTTAAATTTTATGGTAAATAGATTAATTAATTTTCCATTAAACAAAGAATTAAAATTAATTAGGAAGGTATCTGAAATAAACGGTTATAATAAGAATATTGTAGCTAAATTAATTAGAAAACATAAGTTTAGAAAATTATTGAAAGAATCTTCTACTTTTCAAAAGGATCAAAACAAAAATAAATTCATGGTAATACTATTTGGTGGCCAATTAACAAGAGGCCCAGACAAAATTTTGAAAAAAGTGGACGTTAAGGTTGTGACAAACCATATAATAAATTATGAGTCCTGGGTAATCCAAAGGATAAAGTAGATCATCAAGAAAAATTGGGGATTTAATAAAGATTAATATTAAAAAGTGTAAATAACAATAGGGCTTTGGATGCTTATAAAAAAACGGATAAAGCAAAAAATATATTGTTTTGGTTTAGATATGTAGACGACATTTTGGTTTGTCATTTTTTTATAAATTTATAAATATAATAAAGATCCGTCTAGACAGCTATTAAACGATCAGACGGAAGAAAAAGAATATCTTCTAAGATTTTGCAACTAAAAACATCAGTTTTCTTCAGGGTTCTACAAAAACCTAAGGGTTCTCGAGAAAAAGAATGCAGAGTTTTTAAATCACCAATCGCAAAGCTGTAGTAACATATATGAAACCCAAAACCCCGACTTCCATTCGATTTTCATCTTTTTCATTTATTCATCCACTTTCTGAATGGACGTACTTGCCTGATATTAGCGCTGGATCGTTCGAAAAATATGCAGGTGTAAGAGAAAGTACTGTCGTACATTTCACTAACGAATCTTTACAGTATTTTGAACAAAAAGTTTCCTTATAACATGTTTCCAAAATGCAGCCATTTCCACGGAAAACAGCTTTAAATTTTTTAAAAATGGTTTTTGAATTTGCATCAGCATCTTAATGTATTATTTGAAAATAAATAAATTTTTATTTATAATATTATTGAAACAGCAGAAAAGGCAGGACTTCAAATTTTCTTTGAAAAGACACAATACCATGACCTGCAACAGACTAAGAACACCATTTCGAAAAACAAAATATGGTAAGATCAGACGAGTCTCTCAATTCAAATATTTGGGTGAAATAATCATGGAAAATGGGTTGGAAAAAGCGGGCAATAAGGGTAGATGTCAAAAAATGGAAACTGCATTGAAACTTACACGAAATATTTACAACAAAAAATGCATATTAAAGAAAGAAAAATCTTAAACCTCAAACAAATAAATAGCACAACATACACACACATAGCACAACTTTCTTGACTTTGAGAAAATCAAGAAATCAAACAATACACAGATATACATAGCGATATGAGAAAAAGAAGACTGAAGTTGTAAGGACACATAATACGAATGAATCCGAGTAGGCTAACTAGACAAATAGTCGAATTTTATAAAAATAGGAGTAAAGCTAAAGTTTTAATGTATTTAATGTATGTTAAATTAAAGTAATAATTAAATGGATTGCTGCAATTAAAGAGGACCTAAGATCAGCAGATATTACACAAAGTGAAATTCAGGATAGAAACTATTTCAGACACAAGGTTAACGTTTGGTAGGTTGGCCAGAGAGAAAAATGTAGGAAGATTGGAACAACTTGGTCTGACGAAAGGAAAAAGCCTCATAGCCAAAGAATGAAATTAGTATAGGCGCAAAGGAAGTTTAACAACAACAAACGCCTCTAACTGTACTTCGCATGGTCCACCACGGTCCCATATTATTTATATTTTTATTATTTTCAAGCAGTAGTAGCACAGACAAGAGAGCGCATATACACAAAACATAATATACATTTTTTTCTTTATTTGGGTTTTAGCGTCACGATCTAAAACTAAAAAAATATCAAAAATAGCTGTTCTTATCTAAATATAAAAAAGAATCTCTGGGTATACAAAAAAACCAAACGGAGACAAATTTCTTAGTGATTCTTATTTGTAATAAATTTGCCTAACGAATAACATTTTAAAAATATTAAAATGTTCTAAAAAAATATACAAACTTTAAGCGTTAACGTTTCGGGAAGTATTCTCCCGTTTTCAAAACGAATATAAAAATAAAGTATATTAATTTCTATAAATTATGAAAAGATAGAAAGTAAATATATTTTTTGTGTAGGCCAATGATACTTACATTGACAATTCGTTTTTAATGACAGTGAAATACTACCAAAAAAAATCTATATAGGTGAGGTCTATATAGGTATACCGTGTGATTGTGATTGTTTCTTAAATTGAAAATATTAAATGTTTTTAATTGTATTCTTTAGAATCGAGAACCATATTCAATTTAAATCTACCGAAGGCATAGCAATACAGTTATTTTTATTTAAATTAATTATAGCGGTTTCTTTTAATCTTCTGTATTTTGTTACCGATTCTTTTAATACCGTTTTGGAATTATTCCAATTGATTTTATGACCCGATTCCCATACGTGTTGACAAATTCTAGATTTATTAAAATCGCCCTTTCTAAGAAGGTTTTTATGATGTCCTTTTACTCTAACATCTAACAGTCTAGATGTCTCACCTATATACAATTTGCCACATTCGCAGGAAATTTTATAAACCACATTTTTGGTATTTTGTTGTGTGTTGTTTGGTTTAGTTTTTGTTAATAGAGATCTAAGAGTATTTTTTGTTCTAAATGTCGTTCTTATGTTGTATTTATTTCCTACTTTTTTAATTGTGTCAGAAATACCGCGGATACAAGGAATTGTGAGGTTCATTGTTTGAGAGTTATTATTATTGTTATTAATAACTTGTCTGTTTTGTCTGGTATCAAAAGTTTTAAACGATTTATCTATAATTTTTGTGGGCAATTGTTTTTTATTAAAATGTCTTTTATGTGATTTGTTTCTTTTTGTAGTGTATAACTGTCGGTACAAACAAGTTTTGTTCTGTCATATAAACTTTTAATTACTCCTATTTTGACCGATTTTGAGTGATTTGAAAAGAAATTGAGATACCTATCTGTGTTTGTCGGTTTTCTGTAAACTGTAGTTTTTAATTTGTTGTTTTGTTTTATTATTAAAGTGTCGAGGAATGGCAATTTATTCTCCCTCTCCATCTCTAAAGTAAACTTAATTGTAAAAAAATATTTAGATGATACGTCAATGATATGTTACCATATAGCAAAAATATCATCAACGTACCTAAGCCATATTAATGGTTTTTTAAGAGATTTATTTAATATGTCATTCTCGAGTTCCTCCATAAAGATATTACTCATCAAAGGAGAAAGAGAAGAACCCATTGCCATTCCGAAATTTTGTTGATAATAATCATTTTCTAATTGAAAATATGTGGTTTTTTAGCACAGAGTTAATAATTCCAAAATTGTATTTATGTTTAGTTTAGTGCGGTCTTTTAATGTTGTCATGTTCTAATCTCTTTCTAACTATTAAAAGTGATTTATCAACTGGTACATTAGTAAATAAACTCACCACGTCAAAACTAACCATCAAATTTTGGTTTGTAATTTTAATGTTCGAAATTTTATCTAAACAATGTGAAATATTTTTAATATATGAATTTGTTCTACCCGAAAGTGGATTTAAAATATTTAATAAAAATTTTCCTAGTTTACAACATGGGGAATCTATACTACTAACTATAGGGCGAAGTGGTATATTAATTTTGTGTATTTTTGGTAGACCATAGAAATGAGGCGGTTTACTATAATGTGGTGTAAGTTGTGATCTTTCTAGATCTGTAAATTCACGTTTGTGTTTATATAATGTATTGTAAATTTGTCTCTCTATTTTTAATGTTGAATATGTAGGTATTTTAGTGTAATTTCCCTAATCAATTAAAGTTTTAATTTTGTTATTATATTCTGTAGTGTCCAGAATAACTGTGGCGTTACCATTGTCTGATGGCAATATTTTAATAGATGTCTTTTTTTAATTTATCTATAGCTAACCTTTCCTCATGGTATAAATTTGATTTAATTTTAAATTGTTTATCTAAGATAAGTTTTAATCTGATCCTGTATTCATATGCACTTTCCAAAGGTAATTTTTGAACAACAGACTCTACTGCCGAAATAAGGTCTAATGTAGGAACATCTTTTGATGTAACACTAAAATTTAGTCCTTTACAAAGTACATACTTTTCAGAATCAGATAATATTTTACAAGAAAGATTAACTACAGTTTTATTAATGAAATTTTTGTCTGTATGTGTATTAATGTGTTTTTTATTTGTTCCATGTTTTTCAATAATTAAATTTTTAAATATCTTTATCTAAGTATTTCTTGGATATTGAAGTGATATATGTAACTGGAATAGACGCTATTATAAATGTGATTAAAATCTACTTCAATTACTTTTCCGTGTATTTGTTGTAATGTATTATCAATGTCGGTCTTTAATTGTTGTTTAGTGTATATGTGATGTTGTCTGCAATCTCTTAATAGTGCTAAACTAGCCCTATGTAAAATATATATATGGTTCTGTTTGTGTTATATGGTATATTTAAACGTAAATCTTTTGGTATTATGTCACAATAACGTCATTCAGACATTACATAATATACAGTTGAACCGTTGAAAGATTATCCACGCCTCACCAATTTTTATCCACCAACCTTCAACCTTCAACCACCAACTTTCAAATTATTGATTAATTTGTCCGTTACTTTGTGATAGTTCATTTTCTAAATCGAATAAAACATTTTTATACTTTGTTATCTATCACTTTTATTTATTACTAACAAAAGTGTACTTTTAATTTATTACTAATAAAAGTATCACGAAATTTTAGAGTAGTCAATCAATTAATTTAGTATTCTTCTTCTTCCTTTGGAAATCCATTAATGGATGTTTGCGCCCACATCTTCCATTCTGTCTGTATGTCTGGCTGTATGAATTAGCGATTGTATATCGTTTATGCCCGTCCATTGCCTCACGTTCCGGAGCCATGACATCTTTTTACGTCCTAATCCTCTTCTATCTTCTATTTTGCCTGGGATGATTAGTTGTAGGAATTGGTATTTCTGGCCTCGCATGATGTGACCGAGGTAGGCCGTCTTCCTTTTATTTATGATGCTGAGGAGCTCGCGGTTTTTATTTAAGAACCTCTTCGTTTGTCACCCTAGCAGTCCATGGTATTTTAAGAATTGTGCTGTATATCCACATAGTTAATTATTGGTTAATGTTAATAGTTGTTAATGTGAATAATAGTTATAGTGGTAATGTTATTGGTTCTTTGTCTTTCAAGTTGAATCACCACTTTTAGATCACTTAAACCAACGTCACCATAAGTTTCCACAAGTAAACGACAACTTTCACTCGCATATTTCTTTTTATTAAACAAGAAAAGCATTACATGGCTCAAATGTTCTTTTTTTGCTCGAAACTCGACGTTCTTACAACACGAAACTGGAAATCATTTAAACATCAATGGCACTTTGAAAAGTCCTGTGGTAGTAACAGAATGGCATAAGAGATTAGACTGTGATTCGATCCCTGTTTCCAGCGCCATCTTTTAAAAAAATAAATAATTACACTGGGGAACAATTTGAAAAATAATTTCTGTTGAGTTCGATATTTAAGCTGTTTTATACGTAAATTGGCATGCTAATTCCAAAACTTTATTTAGTTTTTTTTTCTATCACGTCAAGTTTTTTTTCTACAGTTGTGCGAATCACAGAAGTCACTACTGCTCTCCTACCGGCGAACCTTCTTCGACCTAGGAGGGGGGCGTGAGTGACGTTGCGTCATCCAAAACTAGTTCGATCAGTTACGCATAAGATGCTAAAGTACGCGGGTCTGTGGCGCTCTGATATAGTGAAGTCAAAGTATACATATACAACTACAGATTTTCGTTATGTCTGCCTCTGGTAGTTCTCGTCGTAAGTGCTTAAACAGCCCTGATTCATTTTGTTATATATGTGGCAGTTTTACCATCTCCGTTCAACGGACTAATATTAGTACATTTGTCAGGCAAGTCTATTTTGCTTATTTTAAAGTGAAAATAGGTGACCAAGATAAATCATGGGTCCCTCATAAAGTGTGCAAGCTGTGTGTGAGAGTTTACGAATGTTGACGAAGAGAACACGTAATAAACTTTCGTTTGGTATACCAACGGTTTGGCGAGAACGGTAGGCTATACGCTCTGTGCCTCATTCAGCTGAAATTCCAATGCCAGTATTTTAAGAATTACCTTCTTTAGAAATACAAGAATGTGAATCAAGTGAAGATCGAAGTGACTCCACCGACGAAGAATTCAAAGTTTCCAATGATTCTGTTCGTAAACGATTCAATCAACATGAATTAAAGGATTTAGCCCGAGATTTGGGACTATCCAAAAAAGCATCGGAATTATTAGCATCAAGACTGCCCGAAAAAAATTTGCGTAACAAAGGAGCTAAAATCACTTACTATCGACCCAGAGAAAGTGAATTTAGGCAGTACTTCAGAAATAATGACGGATTTGTATACTGCTAGAACGTAGAAGGTTTAATGAAAGAATTGGCCATTTCTAACTATAACGCAACTGAATGGCGGAAATTTATACGGTTCAGTCCAAATAGGTCATTCCGTTTCTTTGCGTGAAGAACTTTGTGACATAAAGAAAGTCATTGACTTGTTGCAATATAACATACACCAATGGATCATCTGTGTTGACCTTAAAATGGTTTGTTTCCTTCTTGGCCAGCAACGCGGGTATACCAAGTATCCCTGTTTTTTGTGCATGTGGGATAGCAGAGCTCGTGAGAAGCATTGGGTGCAATCGAACTGGCCGCCAAGATCTGACCTAAGACCTGGTGATCCAAACATTTTAAATCAGTCACTTGTCGACAGAAAAAACATTATATTTCCGCCTTTGCATATAAAACTAGGTCTCATGAAGCAATTTGTTAAGGCTTTGTCAAATGAAGGAGACTGCTTTAAGTATATCATTTCGGCATTTCCTAGCCTGTCATATGAAAAGATAAGTTAAAGATGAAAATTTCACTGAAACAATGACCGAACTTGAAAGGAATGCTTGGTTGGCTTTTAAAAATACTATTAAAGACTTTCTTGGAAATACACGAGCCCCGAATTACATCGAAATTGTTCAACAACTCTTGGAGAGCTTTAAAAAGCTTGGTTGCAACATGAGCATCAAACTGCATTTCTTACATAGTCATCTTGCTAACTTCCCAGAAAATCTTGGTGCTGTTAGTGATGAACAGGGCGAGCGATTCCACCAAAATATAAAGGTGATGGAAGCGCGGTATCAAGGTAGACGGGATGTCAGTATGATGGCTGACTACTGTTGGAGCATCAAGCGAGAATGTCCACAAACTGAACACTCCAGGAAAAGATATAAGAAGAAATTTTTACCATAATATCTTTTATTTATTTTTGATATAAATGCAATTTAATTTTTAGTAATATGTTAACCTCTGTATGAATAAAATATTCTAATCTATTTGGTCAGATCTCACCTTATTTCCTTTCGTAAGTACACTTTTAAGGTAAAATGAGGGGTATGCTGTAGCTTAAGAACTTGACGTGATAGAGAAAAACTGAATGTTTTTGAATTCAAAGAAGAAAAATTAGTTAAAAACAAGTCACAGATCCAAGTCAACAAAATTGCTGTTCTCCGGTGTTATTAACCGCCACACCTGGTACAAGCGAGAAAAGTTCTAGAAATAACGTTACCGGACAATACTAAAACTGCGACGAAAAAAAAAAACATACGTAGGTGGGCAACAACTGCTGTAAATAACGTCGGTGTTTCGGATCGAGTGGAAGTAGATCCCCGGAATTTTTAGTGGCACAAGACACAAGACTTCTTGACGCGCCATATGGTCGCGACTCGATTCCAAGAATATAATCGGGAATAAATTATAATTCAACTTGTGTCTTCATTGTTGTTTTTATGATTTATACGATCGCACAACATCATCGAAATAGTCCAGAGAGACATTAAGCTAGAAACATATTCACCGCCATTATGTCTATGAAAAAAAGTTTAGAAAAGGTTTTCTTGAAATAATTTTGTTATATTTCCTTCACTTGATTCGAGAATAGTTTATAAATAGAACTGCTTTCCAAACTGTATGTTACTCGTTTCCCTTTACGATAGTTCAGTTGTGACAATCGTAGATAAAAATATAATAATAATAATAATAATAATAATAATCGTCTTTATTTGGAAATGCATCAATACATAGAATAAGTGCATTGCATAGATAGCATAAGGCGGCAAAGTTTAGCGAATGCTACACTTACACTCAACCACCGAACGCTTTACATTATAAAGGTCTTGGAGTAGGAAACACAAACAACACAACGACCTAATCAAGTTACAATTCTAACAGAAAGAAAAAAAACCAATTTCTAAAAAGAAAGAAACAATCACAAAAAAGACTTCACTGCTGCAAAAATATTCCCTTCAACTGAAGCCCCAAGGAGATGACACTCAAAGATTTCAATTTATTACTAACACTGTTGTATAATTTAGGACTACAATAAGAAAAACTACGCTGGAAAAGCGAAATCTTATGCCGGGGAACTGAGACCTGCCTGATGCTCACACTGTGAGTTTCACCGCGAAAAACCAATTTGTTCCTCAAGTATGCCGGCTCCTAACATATTATTAGTTTATGCGGGAAAACGAGACAGCAGTATTTCATAAATAATTCAATATTTAGCCAGGCTAATTCTTTATACTTATGTGAGACATGATCAAACTTCTTAATTCCACAAATGAATCTGACTAGATTATTTTGTGCTATCTGTAACTTATGCTTAGTAAAATAATCTAAATAAGGATAATATACCATATTACAATAGCTGAAGACTGACAAAGTTAACACTTCGCAAAGTTTTTTTGTCAATTTAATATTAATTAGATACCGATTAACATACAATGTTCTGATTTTAAGATAGACTTTCAATAACATATTCTTTATATGACTGGTAAACCTCAACCTTTCATTAATTGTAAGTCCCAATATCTCTGCTTCTGAAGATAACTGCAAATCATGAGAACCGATGTTAATCTTTAGTACATTTCTGATACGATTTCTAACATTACTGGAACCAAATAATACAACACTTGATTTACTTTCATTTATTGATAAGTTGTGATCAGCGGAATATGCACAAAGACTACGAATATCGGCATTGAATGCCGCAGCCGCCAGATCAAGTCTAAGTGGAAAAAAAGAATGAACAAGTTGGGTATGATCAGCAAAGGATTGAATAACTGAATAATTGATACAGGAAGGGAGATTAGCCGTGTATATTAGAAATAACAATGGTCCCAAGACAGACCCCTGCGGTATGCCGGACTGAATCAGCTGAAATTCACCCCTACCATGCAAGTATGATTGAAAGAAATGCTGAACATTAGTGGAAAAACCAAAATAATTCAATTTCGCACACAAAAGTGCATGATTTATCTTATCAAAAGCTTTTGAGTAATCTATAGAAACCAAAGCTACTGCCATTTCCTTCTCCAAACTGTTCATCAAAATATCAGTCAAATTTAACAAAGCTGTGTTTGTACTATGCCAGGCTCAAAACCCTGATTGTCCAGCCGGGAGTATTTTAGCGTTATCCAGAAACTCATCATTTGACATTTTACAACTCGCTCTAGTATTTTTGACATTATGGGCAATAGGCTTATTGGTCTTAAGTCTGATGGAGCAAGCGGGCGAGTAACTTTGGGAATCGGAACAACGACAGCCTGGCGCCATTCTATTGGAAATTAATTACTTTCCAAACACCTATTAACTATATGTACTATATGTAGTAGGATAACCGGCAAACATATTTTTATCATAGACAATGTAATTCCGTCAACCCCAGAAGCGTTTGCTTTAATACCTTTTATTATATCTGAAATGGTCGCAGGCCCAACAAGTGTAAAATCAAAGGTAGGCTTATCTACATCCAACCTATTACTGTAATAGAAGTTTAAAATGTCTTGGTTAACATTTGCAGCTTGAAAAACAGTCAGAAAGTAGTCGTTAATCAAAGATGGATCACGAATGCCGGATGGAAGTTTAGACTTAGTCGACTTCTTAATATTCAGTGTTACAATCTCGGACCAAAGTTTCTTTAAATCTTTATTTTGTTCAAGATAAGCCAGATAAGCTTTTTTTTCTCTTGAATCGAAGAGAGAGTCAAATTACGAATATCCTGATAGTACCTATATTTCTCCGGTGACGGACTTAGCCTGTAATTAATATATCCTCTCATTCTTTCCTTAATCATCTCTTTAATAGAATAAGTCAGCCAAGGCGCCCTGGGCTTACTTACACGTACTGACTTAAAAGGAGCATAAATATTGAACAACGAAATTATTTTATTTGAAAGGTATTCCAGTTTATTGTCTATAGAATGTCTAAATTACTTGATAATAACTCCGACAGGAACAGATCTGCATCAAACTCGGCAAAATTTCGAAAAGTTATTACTTTCTGCTTAAATATACGATTTAGAATCTCCAATTTACAAGTAATTATTTTATGATCAGTAATATTTGGAGCATCCAACACAAGTATTTCACTAAACAGCTCAGGGGTATTTGTAAAAATAGGATCCAACAGTTAATGAAGTACTAGTAATCCTAGTAGGCTGTCTAACGATTTCACTAAACCCGCAAAACTCTAAACAACGCGTCAGTAAATTATTTTTTAATAGAAGATTGACATTTACATCACCAAGAATGACGTTTTTATATTCACTTAAAATCAACGGCAGAATAATTTCTAAAACCTTAATCTCCTCAGGCAGACTCTGCGAAGGCGGTCGATATAAAACACCTAAAATAAATCGAAAACCATGTAATGTTAATTTAAGCCATAAGAACTCCAAAGCCGGTGAACTAAATTGAGTAAAATCCAACACTTCTGCCAAGTGAAAGGACTTTATATAAAACCCAACCCCTCCCCCCCCTAGATCGTCCATCCGCACGAAAAAATGAGTAATTATCAATGTGAACAAGTTCACTGGGAACATCATCGGCAAGCCAAGTCTCAGTCACCCCAAAAACATCAGCAGAATTAGCCCGAAACATGTCGACAAATCCATCAAAATCACTCATCAAAGAACGAAAATTTAAAGAGCATATTCTAATAGAATTCCTATAGAATTTAGCCATAATCAATTCCGCTTTGTAAGTTAGTTAAAAAGGTTTGATATACAGGATAATTTCGATCTCTGACGCTATGGTTTGCTGGAAGTTTAGCTTTAGCTTTATTACTATTAATAACACAATTGTTGCATAAATAAACATCCGAATTAAAATTTTTAGAATCGTATTGATGAGAACACTTAAAACAAATAGCATCGTTTTTACAATCCTTCTGGAAATGACCAAAGCAGGTACATTTAAAACATCGGATATCATTTAAATAATCGCATAGTTCGTATTTTTTCCAACCTAACCAAACATGACTCACTTGAATTAAATATTTTCTAAATTCTGAAGAAACTTCAATTATAACATTATACACATTTCTTATAGGTAATTTGGCTATTAATTTAATGTCATTTATAGAAGAGAAACTGCTCAAGTCGTTAAGAGCAAATAATCTCTCGACAATAGCACTATTATCAGAAAATTCATCATCGAGAATAACATTTTTTTTTATGTTTAATCTCGGATTATGTTTTCGCGCAGGATTAACATTTAGTTTACTGCCAAACTTAGTATCTAACGCATTTTTCAACTTATTCAAATTGTCCGAATCCTTACAGTAAACAGCAACACCATTCTTGATTTTTTTTCGTCCCATTCACACAGATGTTTTGCTAAACTTACTGAACTCGTTATAGTTTTCACGACGTCTTCATCGGAATTAGCACTAGTAGATTTAACAATCAAAACAGGTGAATTATTTAAATTCATTCTCAGCGATTCACTGTACGTTAAGGCACTTTTATTAAAGGGATGTGCTGGCTGACTTGCCGATTGATTTTTTACAACCGAACAGTTCTCCAAATCACTTTATATTTTAGAAGATTATTCGAACAGTCCATTTCGTCGATCAACTTCTCTATTAATTTTTTTTCGCGATGCAGACACTCTATTTCTTTTCGGAGGACTATGATATCGGTTTTAATGCCTTGGAAATGCACAACACATTCGGAAGCACTAGCTTTATGTAAATCGCAAAACCAATAAACATTATCACACTTTGCAATCAGACTATTAAGCTCATCCTTCAAATTAACACAGCCGTTTAGCGTGAAGCCTTCTCTTTCGAATGCAGTACCTCTCCTTTGTTTTTGTTTCGCAGAAAAAATGTTAAATGTAAGAATAGAGCAACGAATTGTTGTGAAATATCACTTGAAACTTGGAAAAAAACGATACTGAAACTTATAATTCATTGAAAGAAGTGTATGGTAAGGTTTTTAAGATGCCTGAAAAGGCGTTTAGATGATCCACGCCCGGGTCGCTCTTCCACGGAAAAAACGGATGATAATATCGAAAAAATCGGTAATCTGGTTCGATCTGACCGTCGGTTAAGTATTAGGAATTAGGAATTTACAAAGAATGCGTACGGCAAATTTTACATAACAATTTTAATATGCAAAAAGTGTGTGCCAAAATGGTTCTCACGATTGAAGAACAAGAAGCTCGCAAAAATATTTGTACTGACACTTTGAATGCCATTGAAAATGACCCAAATTTATTAGAAATGATAATAACATAAGACGAATCGTGGTTTTTTACTTATGATCCTGAAACGAAGCGTCAATCCATGCAGTGGAAGAGCCCAATTCACCGAGAGGCAAACAAGCGCGAATGAGCAAATCAAAATCAAAATTCAAAGCAATGATGATTGTTTTTTTCGATATTTATGGGATTGTGTACCTTCACTGGGTCTCTGAAAGTCAAACTATTAATCAACATTACTACCTTCATGTTCTTGCCGAACTCCGTGAAAGGATAAGGAAAAAAACGACCTGAATTGTGAAAGGACAAGCCATGGGTTCTCCACCAAGACAATGGGCCGGCTCATTCCGCATTGCCTTTCAAGTGGTTTCTAGCCAAGTACAGCATCCTAGTGTTAGACCAACCGCCTTATTCGCCGCATTATGTGTAGTGTCATATTTATCTGTTTCCTAAGGTGAAATCAGCATTAAAAGGAACAAGATTTCAGTCCGTTGAACCTGTAAAAGAGAAAGCATCACGCGTTCTGAAAGAGCTGACAGAAGAAGAATTCCAGCATTGTTTCCTATAATGGAAGATTCGCATAGAGTGTTGTAGGGATAAAGGACGGGAATATACTGAAGGCGCTATAAGTAAATATGTGTGAAATCAAAATAAGATGTTTTACAGCGTCAGCCCAGTTATTTAATAGTCACACTTTATATACATTTATTTATATATATATATATATATATATATATATATATATATATATATATATATATATATATATATATATATCCATCCCTTACATTGGAGGGCACATCTTTCGTCTATTGGTGGTTAGACTCATCAGGGTACCGACATACTCTCTCGCCATGAATAAGGAGTCCCTTTCCACAGTCAAACAACCCATTGTGGAGAGGCACTCCCTCTCGAAACATATATCATCAAGTTGAAGGGATGGGTGGGGCTCCTTCCCGGTCAAGCAACCAACAAAAGTGTTCATTTAGGCGGAGACGCAGGTTGTGTGTTCCACATGAGATTGTGGAACCCAACGGCTGGGTGTGTGAAGACACTCAGCTACTGCTGTCTCATTGGACGCAGTCCAAGAAAATCTATCACTACAGATATACGCCATCCGACGGGAGGTCGGCGAAAACGTGGGTTGTTGGCTGTGGATAGGGTCTCCCTATTCTTGATGGTATGGTATATGTCGGCGCCCTGAAGAGTCTGAACCTCGAAAGACGAAACATATGTCATACAGTTGAAGGAAAGTGTTCATATATATATATATATATATATATATATATATATATATATATATATATATATATATATATATATATATATATATATATGAATATAATATATATATATATATATATATATATATATATATATATATATATATATATATATATATATATATTATTTAATCCACAATGATTTTTTTTCAGAAAAAGCGAAATATCTCGTGACATGTCAGAGATATCAATTTCGGGTTTTCACTGGGCGATTCCTCTTTAAATTACCTTTCTTACCATGTAGTAAAAGCTGTACCATTCCATTTGAAAAAACTGAACAAAACTTCAAAAAAACTATTGTTGAATGTAACGCCACCTCGCGGTTTCATTTATAAAGTAAATAATTTATCTCCCAGATTATCTGATTGTCCCAGCAATTGCTTTTTAAATGAATCCAAATTGAGGAAAATCGATTTAGGCAAACGGACATTAGACGACTTTTTATCTAAATAGGTAAAACTCCACTTCTTTATTCGCGAAGTTAAGACAAAATGTCATAAAACAAAATTGTACGAGACAGTTTGCTAATTATAACTGAGAATTTTACTTACTCGGTTAACACTTGAAAATACACACAAAAAAATTATTTTTAAAAATATTTATATATATAATAAATAATAAAATAATATAACAAAATATAATATATATATATATATATATATATATATATATATATATATATATATATATATATATATATATCGATCATCAGCCTGTATCGATCCACTGCAGGATGAAGGCCTCTTCAGCATGCTTCCAACTTTCACGGTCCTGGGCTTTCCTCGGCCACTCGGGTCCAATATACTTAACAATGTCATCAATCCATCGTGCTTTCGGTCTTCTTCGCGGACGTTTGCTATCAAGCGGTATCCACTCCAGGATTGCTTTGGTCCATCTGTCGTCCCATCGCCTCGCTATATGGCCTGCCCATCTCCATTTCAATTGCTCTACTCTTCCAATGATGTCACGGACTTTTGTTTGTTCCCTGATCCATGCGCAGGACTTTCTGTCTCGTCTTGTAATACCAAGCATGCATGTTTAGACGAATGTTTTCACGGGTGTGAAATGGTCGGAGGGGCGCTCAATCCGACAAACAAACAACAGGAAACAGAGAAAAAGACATACACAAACAAAGCATTTTTACCATATATCAAAGGCACCACTGACCAAATTGCAACACTTCTAAGGAGACATGACATTGAAACTATTTTCACCACCGACAGGAAAATCAAAGACATTTTTCCAACCGCCAAAGACAAAATTCCGTTAGAAGACCAAGGCGTGTATGAAATTCCGTGTCTGGACTGTAATCTGTCATACATAGGCCAAACAAATAGAAAAATAAGCGCCAGAAGGGACGAGCATATTAACGCCGTCAAGCAGAAACCCCCCACTTCCTCTCTAACCCAGCATGTGCTCAACACCGGACACAAAATTAATTTTGGGAAAACAAAAACCTTAGCGAGAAATGAAAATTTCTCCGCCAGAATTATAAAAGAAGTGATATAAATAGAAAAAAGGCCCAACAACCTAAACAGCCGAGATGATTCCCAAAGATTACCACAAGCTTGGAAACACATTTTATCGGACTTCCGAGTAAAATCAACAGAGAGCCCAAGACAACGAGATCATCCTCCATCCATACAAGCCGTGCTACTGACAACGGGTCCGTAAACACGTAGCCAAACACGGGCTCTCATTGGCCGGAATCAACAGAGCAATGACGTCGCGCCGCCAGCAGACAAAACCCGACGGGATAGACCGACCAGCAGAATTTGTCGTCGAAACACCGTCGAGTAAACGCTTTGAAAATGATGGATGAAATTCCATCGAAACGTCAGCGAAACCGTCCATCAGTGGACATTCAGCTACCACGGGCTACCCGAGAAACTATCATTACATATATATATATATATATATATATATATATATATATATATATATATATATATATATATATATATATATATATATAGGTATATAGGGTAGTAATAAAAGGTAGATAAATATGTAAAGGTTAAAAACGAAAATCATCAATTTATCTGCTGCACCATATACGATACCACAACAGACAAAAAGAGGACGAGCGAGAGTGAGAGACCGGAAAGAGAGAAAATTGAGGAGAAACTGCACAACCGAAAAAAAATTTGATTATACTTTTCGCCTATCGATTTTCATTAAACGACAAAAAAAAAGATGCAAACCAGCGCGAAACCCAAAAACTTCCCCTAACCGGCGATGTTGTTAATTGCGAACCTCGACGGGGTTTTCCACGTGGAAATTCGTCCATTTCCCGTCGCCCGACAGCGGACGGACTAATTCTCCGGGCGGGGCATTTTTTCCGGGGATCGGAACCCTATGATGGATGCGTCCAATTTGTTGGAGGCGGCCGGTCCGGTCGCTGAATGTGAACTCGCTTGAAAAAAAAAAACTGTTTGATTTTCACGGAAAATTTGCTTAAATATGTACACGAAAGGAAGGGAATGGCAAAATGCTATATATAAAATATGAAAACACAATACAGAGTATAATAATAATGATAATTTATTTGAAGGTATTTTTAATAAAAATCTATGTATACAGGGTGTTAGGTAAACATGCGGCAAAAATGCAAGGGGTTATTCCTTGTCCTATTCTAAGAATATTTTGTCCTACGATGATTTTTGAAAAACCCCTTTGTTTCGAAGATACAGGGCGAACAAAATTTGCGACAACAATATTCGATATTTGTTGAAATCATTACTGTAAATAAAAGTAGGGTGTACGTCAATGAGTTTATCAAGTACAATTTTTTTTTTTTTTTGATCTCGATCACTTGGAACGGCTGTTTTATTTAGTAAGTGGATTTCATCGGTCGTATTTGTTTACATAGATTGAGTGACGTTTGGCTGTTTGACGCGTCTTAAATAGTGAGTGAAGTCCTCTATCATAATGTACACAAACGCCGAGATGACTGACATGCACTTCATGTATGGACTTGCTGATGGCAATGCATTACAACCTAGGCGATTGTACAGTGAACAATTTCCAGCCCGTAATGTGACCGAAAAATCTTCGAAAACATTCATCGACGTCTTAGTGAAACAGGCACATTCAAACGAACTGAAGGGTCAGGAAGATCACTGACTGTAAAAACGGTACAATTGGATCAGAATGTGCTGGACATGATAGCGGAAGAGCCTGGTAGTTCTACGCGAAAAATTGCAAATACTTTGAATGTGAGTCACTGGACAGTTTGGAAAATTCTTAAGGACAATTTGTTTATCCATACCACATTCAACGCGTTCAGGCACTACTACCTGTTGATTTTTCTCCACGTATTGCATTATGTCAATGGATATTGTAAACTTTACTTCGCATCCCTCTATTCCTGACACAAATTCTTTTCACCGATGACACGCATGGCCTGCTCGATCCCCGGACTTAAACCCCCTGGATTATTTCTTCTGGGCATATCTGAAGTCATTACTTTACGCTACGCCATTGAAGAATTTGGATGATTTGCAAAATCGGACCCTGGTGTGTTTGAAAGAGTTCGGCAGTCAATGACGAAAAGATTGATTGCTTGTATCAAGGCTGGAGGAAGCCATTTCGAACATTTATTGTAGATTGAGCAAGTTTACATGTACTTTTTGATAATAATATGTTGTTAATGTCGTAAATTTTGTTCACCCTGTATCTTCGAAACAAAGGGATTTTTCAAAAATCATCATACAACAAAATATTATAAGAATAAGTCAAGGATTTAATTTTTGCCTCATGTTTACCTAATACCCTGTATATATATATATATATATATATATATATATATATATATATATATATATATATATATATATATAATTGATAAGCTAGTAAGAGAACATGCCCATAAAATTTTCCACCCATAAAGACTTCCACCCCATCATTGTGATTTTAATGCCATAGAATTAATTTGGGCTAATGCGAAGAAGTTCCTCGTCTGAATTTGATGAAGATATATAGCTATGTAGTTAATGTGGTTGATCAATAATCTTATTAGTATACCTAATTATTTAGATATAGAAAAAAATTATTTTTATTTATGTGTTATTGTATTTATTTATGTATTATTGTATTTATGAATTAAGTATTCAGTATTTAACATTATGTTTAAACAGGTGTTTATGTATGCTTTATATAGTTATATGAACTATTTGAACTGATATATGTAATAAATGTGTAATTGAATTGTTTAAGGACCTGTATATTCCCATACCTTGGTAATGTTTTCATCATATAAAAATTGGTCTCGACAGTAATGTTTATAAAATAAATAAAATTATTTTGACCAATAACAAATTAATTCATTGACTACATCTCTAATATTTCGTGATAACTTGAAATTGTCCTTACAATTTTAACCTACAAAATTCTTCGATCGATTTATAATATAAAACTTTTACAATTGCATAATACACACTCGAAATTTTACGTTAAATATCATTTATAACGGGACGTTTTATAATTTCATATTATAAATATATACAACTAAATGTATCGTAGATTTAAATCATAAACATAAATTTTTATAAAAGTTTGCACTAATTTGACTAATAATATTTAATTTGATTCATATGGATAAAATTAATGACGCCCGGATAATCTTTCGACGATTCAACTGTATATTCTTATGAAAAAGTGAACATTTGGCTTGATGAATGGTTGGTCCCAAAAAACCAAAAGTACCTTTGCGCAGAATCCATTTTTTTTTTACAGAAAGATGGGAAAAAGTAATAGCTAACGATGGTAAATACTTTGATTATTAAAGCAATTTATTTTGTTATGGAAATAAATGCTGAAATTTTACGAAAAAATCGATATTATTAATGAAAATACATTATTAAGAAACTACAAACTTAATATTTTAAAATAATACAAAACATTCAAATTGTTTTTACATTGTATACTCGCCACCAAGCCCTTCCAGGTCGATTCAAGGTGAATTCTAAAACCCATCGACCGATAATCGTGCTAGGAAAAACACCCAAGTACAAACATCCGCCTTTTTTTATTTATTGTACGAAATATCCCGTGTTGAAATCGATTCCGGCTTATCGCGTCTTTTTGTTTAACCTGGCCGATCATCAGATACCGCCGGGCGCGAAACGTCGTAAATTTCGCCAGATTTAATCGGGAACGTGAAACTTTCCAGTTGCGAAACACCTCTCTGTTTCCAAGACTGCGGAGGCGCCGGTAGCTTTAATCATTTTGTAAAAGGAAATTTATTTGTTTGTTGTTTCTTTCGACGTGGCGTCAGCGTGTGACAGATGTACGAAAATAGAAACAGAATGGGAGAAATTTAAAATTAAGAAAGGCATTTTATAGACGAAAGGAGCTTTTTTTTAAATATAAGTTTTGAATGGTGACCTCCCACTTTCATAAACACTCTTCCAAACTCAAAAGGACATTACTCATTACACTGCACAACATTTTCACTGAACTTGTTATAATAATAAGTGTATGTGTAAAATATTCCAAAAATTGAGGGAGTCATAAAAATACGGGATACTTATCAAAAATATGTTAAATATTTTTTTTAGATGTCAAGAAGAAGAAACAAAAGAAGAAACTTTCTGGAACCCTCGAATACACAGTGTATAGAAAACCAACTCACACCGATCGATACCTCAACGCTAAATCCTATCATCATCCTTCTCAAATCCAAGCAGTAGCGAACACTTTGATTTCCAGATCCTTCCGACTGACACTACCAGATACATGAAGCGAAGAATTTCCAAAAATTTCCATAGCCCTTAGACAAAATGGATATTGGGAAAATTGTATCAGGAAGGCCATTTGCCGTCAGGAAACCCAAACACGAAGAACAATAGAGGATCATGAACCAAATACACTAAAGGTCCTGCTTCCACACGTAAAAAGTAAGGCAGATAGGATAGGCAGGCTACCAAGGAAACATAAGATCAGAACAGACTACAAGCCGCACAAAACTATCACAAACATCCTAAAAACCCCAAGAACAAAGTTAGAGTGGAAAATCATGAGGTGTACAGTATATCTTGTTCCGACTGCAACAGAACATACATAGGAGAAACAAACAGACGAATATCGGCCAGAATACAAGAACATAAAAACAAACAAACCACTTCCGCGCTATGCCAGCACCATCTACAAACATGACATAAAAATCAATTTTGAAGGAGCCAAAGAAATAGAAAATATTGACAACTACAAGGTCCGAACAATCAGAGAAGCCCTTGAAATAGAAGAAAGGAGTGAGCTAAATACGTGAAACGATGCTCGCAACATTCCAAAAGTATGGAAATCCCTTCTGAAAAAAGAAGAAACGCGGCAACGTGGCGACGAGGTAGAAAAACCTATAAAGGGACGCTCGACAGCGTTGCCGAGCGCCGCAAATAGTCCCGAACTACCCCGATATAATCTGCGCAGTCGCCGGCCGGCTATAAAAGTGAAATATATATACACAGGGTGATTCACGGTGGATACGTATTACTCGCAGCTGATTCCAACTTTTTTTAATGGAATGTGAACCATTTTTAATCTTTTTTATGTAATATATAATATATTTTATATATAATATACCATTCTTGTGCCGTTTCGGAAATAAAAAATATTTTTTAAGAAATTTGGCAACAAACATCCCTAAATATTTTTTTACAACCAGTATAGCTAGATACCTAAATTTTTTAAATACGGTTCCTTAATAGGTAGTAGGACATGATAATTAATTTATCGCATACAGGGCGTTTACAAAATAGTGACTTTGTGATAGAACTTTAAAATTCATGTTATGTAGGAATTTTAAATGGGACAACGTATATTTTATAGTGGAGCTCAAAAGAGCAATAAATTCTAGATCTAAAAGTGTTGTTATGATATACCTACTTTTAACGGTTTTTGACTTTGCAATTAAAGCAAAGATAACGATTTATTTTATTTTAATAAACAATAACACAAAATTAAAATTAGAAACATAATAGTATCTAAAAAACTATTTTTATAGCAAATGTTCGAAACGCTGATCGTTTACTTCCAAGCAGTTCAACATTCCAATATGGCACCCCTTTCGTAACGCCTCTTCTTATCTCAAGATAAGAAGTTCGCCTAAGTCGAAGGGATACGTGGGGCTCCTTCCCGGTCAAGCAACCAACAAAAATGTTCATTTAGGCGGAGACGCAGGTTGTTGTGTGTTCCACATGAGATTGTGGAACCCAACGGTTGGGTGTGTGATGACACTCAGCCACTGCTGTCTCATTGGACGCAGTCCAAGAAAATCTAACACTATATATACATTATTATTCACGTATAAGCCCCGGTGGACCATGCGAAGTACAATTAGAGACGTTTGTTGTTGTTACCCCTCCTTTGCGCCCATACTAATTTCATTCTTTCGCTATGAGCTTTTTTCCTTTCGTCAGAGCAAGTTGTTTCAGTCTTCCTACATTTTTCTCTCTGGCCAACCTTTCAAACGTCAACCTTGTGTCTGAAACAGCCTCTATCCTGAATTTCACTTTGTGTAATATTTGCTGAACTTAGGTCCCCTTTAATTGAAGCAATCCATTTAATTATATCTACTTTAGCTCTATTCCTATTTTCATAAAATTCGACTATTTGTCTAGTTAGCTTACTCGGATTCATCCGTTTTATGTGTCTTCTTAAAACTTAAGTCTTCTTTTTCTCATATCGCTATGTATATCTGTGTATTGTTTGATTTCTTGGTTTTCTCGAAGTCCGTATGTTGTATTTATTTGTTTGTGGCCTGGAATTTTTTTTATGATTTTTCTTTCCTTAATTTCAATGTCCTCGATGTCTCTCTTTCCACTTAAAATGAACGTATCTGCCCCATATAGACATTCTGGCTTAATAACTGTGTTGTAATGTCTCAGTTTTGTATTTTTAGATAGGTATATAATTATATATAATATATAATATTTAGATAAGTTTCAATGCAGTTTCCATGTTTTGACATCTACCCTTATTGGCCGCTTTTTCCAACCCATTTTCCATGATTATTTCACCCAAATTTCTCAATTGAGAGACTCGTCTGATGTTACCATATTTTGTTTTTAGAAATGGTGTTCTTAGTCTGTTGCAGGTCATGTATTGTGTCTTTTCAAAGGAAATTTGGAGTCCTAACTTTTCTGCTGTTTCTTTTAGGATCTGTTTCTGTTTACAATCTGTTTTTGTGCCGTTAATACAATTGAACATAACCTGACTCTTTTTCAGGTTTATTTTCAAGCCAAATGGTTCGCCAGCCCTTTGCAGTTCTTGTATGCGTCTTTGCAGCTCCTGTGGGTCTTGTGAAGTGAGAACAATATCATCTGCAAATCTAAGATGGTTTAAGTTTGCACCATTGATCTTTACAACATCCTGTTCCCAATTCAGTTTACGGAATACTTCTTCAAGGCCAGTCGAGAAAAGAATAGGCGATATTGCGTCACCCTGCCGTACACTTCGTTCTACATTAATTCCCACTTCAAGATCATCAATTTGAATTGTGGCTGTAGCTCCATCATATATCGATTCTAATAGGTTTATATAGGCTCTCTCTATACCTTGGCTAAGTAGTGCATCCATTATCGCATGCTTTGAAATTGAGTCAAATGCTTTTTCGTAGTGGATAAAAGCCAAGCACAGTGGCATGGTGTATTCGTTGTGCCTTTCTATGACCTGCTGTACAACCTGGATCTGATCCATTGTACTGAATCTACTTCTGAATCCCGCTTGTTCTCTTGGTTGGGCGTCATTCAGTTTTTTAATATTCTTTTAGAAATTATCTTAGTGAAAACTTTGTACATTACTGATAGGAGGCTTATTGGACGGTAGTTCTTTAAATTTTCCTGTGCTCCTTTTTTATGTAAAAGGATCACTTCTGCATTTTTCCATAAGTCAGGCACTTTTTGTTCTTTGAGGCATTTTGAGTATAATTTTGCCAGTGTTTTATGTAACGTCCGACCACCAGCTTTTAGCATTTCGACAGTTACACTGTCCTTTCCTGAAGCCTTGCCGTTTTTCATCGATTCTATAGCATTTGTTACTTCCTCCACTAGGATATCTGGCATTTGTTATTCCGTGGGTATTGTTGTCTTTGATTGGTTCTGACCTTCATATAAATGGGAATAAAATTTTCTGATAATCTCTAACATTTGGGTACGCGCCATGCACACTGTGCCATCCTCACGCTTTAAGGCATATATTTGCGTTCTTTTGTTTCTCAGCTTCTGTTTAGCTCTGTTAATTCCTTTGTTTTCTTCCAGGGTTGTTTGCACTAGCTGCATATTGAATAGGGCGCGTGTCCTCTCTGATACGTTTTCTTATAGTTTTGCAGAGCTCAGTGTACTCGACCCTGCCAAAAGGAGTACCTGCATTTCTCATTGCTCGCCGTTTCTTCATTAAATCAATGGCCTCACTGGAGATTTTTGTTTATTTGAGACATTTTTCTTCTGGTGCTATTGAAGCCGTCGTTTGAAGTACATTGTTGACGATTTCTTAATACTGAACTGATATGTCCACCTCCTCTGGATTTTGTAACGCAGTAAACCGGTTTGACAAAGCAATCTCAAAATCGCTTCCTCTCTCCAGCAGTTTTCTAGAATCCACCTTGTCCTTCTTTGATCTTACCATTCTTTCGCGCTCTTTTCGCCAGTCAATCCGAACCCTTGCTCGTACCATTCGGTGGTGACTTCCAACATTAAAATTGTTAAGGACTGTACAATTGGTAAATATTGTTTTACCGTTGGTCATGATGTAGTCAATTTCGCTTGTGAGCCCAGATGGACTTTTCCATGTCCATTTTCTGCTGATATTTTTCTTATAGCATGAATTCATAATATATAGTTCTTGTCCTTCAGCAAAATCAACCAATCTGTCACCTCTATTGTCTCGCTCACCAGTTCCATATGGACCAGTTGCATTTTCGTCAGTTCTTGTTGTTCCAATTCTGGCATTCAAATCACCCGTCAGGATTTTGTACCTACATTTCTCCTTGTACAAAAACTGGGCTACATCATCATAAAATTCCTCAATTTCCTCATCCTTATGGCTTATAGTTGGTGCATAAACTTTGACGATTTGAAGCCTAAACTTTTTATTCAGCTGAATGACGCATAGGGCTAGTCGATCGGATGTACTTTCAAATTTTACCACACTGTGTTTCAGCTTTCGATTGATGAGGAATCCAATTCCGCCACATCGGCCATTTTCCGTGCCTCGATTGTAGAGTACGTGTCCAGTTGGTTCCAGTTTGATTAACTCTTCACCCTTTCTTCGTGTTTCACAGAACCCAATAATATCCCAATGTATATTGTCAAGTTCGATTAACAGTTCTTGCAATAGGGCCTCTGTTTTCATAGTCCGTATATTGCAATGGCAGCCTGATCTAACCCGGTGATTCTTAGCATCCTCTGCCTTGGGGCAGGTCTTCCCGCTGACGTAGGTAGTTACCCCTTGGCCTCCGGGGAATGAGGGCCGTGTTTGAGGTTGTGCTGTCATATTGAAACATATTGAAATGCCATGTTGGTATGGACCGTAATCTGCCACGCTGGTCCAATGCGGGTTGGCAGATTATGGATCATGGTAGTCTGAGACCTCTGCCTTGACCTGTCCGCCAGGGGTGACCCTCCCAGGAGCATAGATACCAGACGCCATAGCTCAAAGCTTTATTGTCCTACTCAAACCCCTTTACCACGTCAAGGTCTGATCCACAAAGGGGAAATACAATATATTAACTTGAATAAACTATAATCAATATTACTGAGTTAGATAATAATAATAATTTGGCAATTAAAAGTTTTGGGAAGTTTTCAGGTTGATCTTAAACTTTTGGCCTGTAGTGCAAATATAAAAAGACAATATTACCATAAATAGGTTAAAGAGAATCTAAGATTAATAAATTACGAATACAATCCTCTCGATCTAAACCACCAACAAGCTTTACGACATAATTTAAAGTGGTTTGTTTACATAAACCGGCCATCATAACTTTCGTCCCCATCGAAAAAAACATTTCGACCAAATAAAAAGAACATACGCCCGCTCGCATTAGGACATGCGTTTCTGTCCGTTCTTTTTTCTCGTTTTTTCACCCGCAGAGAGGTAAACCCGTTGCGGGACACACCGACGGCATACAAATGCTTCACATCGACGTTGCGTTAACCCAAATGATGACTATTTTTAGCCGCTTCACCGGAATAATAAGACCAACGCTGAAAGGATTCGCGTTTTACGATCGCGTAAACCGTCAGTGTTGTTGTTGTTTCGTAATACTGGAGATGCGTACATCGACACTTTTGACAGGTGATGGTTGTCGGTGGGAAATCCGTCGGGATGGAGGGATATAAAAAACGTACGTGTAGCATGTTTTTTTATATGCTGTAGGCAAAAATAGTCTTTCAACCAGAGTCTTTCAAAGCTTTCGTCAGAGAGTCATGTAAAAGCAAAATTGCAAAAAATATTTCAAATAAAAGTAAAAAAAAATGCTAAATATTTCTAAGATTATCAAGCGTCTGTGAGAGAAGGATTATTTTTATTTAAAAGCTGATGAGGGAAGTAAGGTTGTAGTAATGGACAAACCTGATTACTTTGATCGCGTTTAAAAATTAATTCAAGACGGTCCTTATAAACGATTACCTAGGAATCCATTGTCAAAAATGATTAACAAAGTCAGAGATACATTGAAATCTTGTAACAGCCTTATTTCTCCTTCTCTGAAAAGCAAACTACATGTTTCTAATCCAAAAGTGACAAGATTGTATGCTCTACCAAAAATTCATAAACCAGGAAAATCCATTGGTTCTCCAACATACAACTTGGCAAAGTTGCTACTCGAGTTAAACGGTTTTAATAACAAGATTGTTTCTGAGTACATCTTCTTAACAAGAATATGTATGAAGCAAAATTGTTTTCAGCTTAATAAAACAGGTTTTATGAACAACAAGAAGGAACGGCAATGGACAATCCTGTGTCACCGTTCTTAGCCAACTTATTTATGAGTAAATTTGAAACCGAGGCAAAAGATGAATTCAGTTACTTTCCGAAAGAATGGTTAAGATATGTGGATGACGTTTTTGCGATTTTCGATTCGAAAAATGAAAATTTAGATGATTTTATTAAGAACTTTAAATATAATATAATCCTAAAATATAATATTCACGCATGAACTCGAAAACAACGATAGTTTGCCATTTCTGGGTGTTTTAGTCAGTAGAAACAATAAAAATAGGTTAGATTTTGATATTTTCCGAAAAAAAAACAGCACTTCGAGATACATTCCTAACGATTCAAATCATATCTTCCAAAATAAGATGGCTAGTTTAAATTTTATGGTAAATAGATTAATTCATTTTCCCTTAAATAAAGATAATTATAACAAAGAATTAAAATTAATTAGGGAGGTATCTGAAGTGAATGGTTATAATAAGAACATTGTAGATAAATTAATTAAAAAACATAAGTTCAGAAAATTATTGAAAGAATCTATGACTTTTCAAAAGGACCAGAACACAAAGAAATTCATGGTAATACCATTTGATGCCCAGTTAACAAGAGGGCTAGACAAAATTTTGAAAAAAGTGGACATTAAGGTTGTGTACAAACCATAAAATAAATTAAGAGAAGTTCTGGGTAATCCAAAGGATAAAGTAGAGCAACATGAAAAGTCGGGGATTTACGAAATTAGTTGTCAAAACTTGATCGAAGGTATATTGGGCAAACAAAACGATCCATATTGACAAGATATAAAGAACATATTGCCCACATTAGATATGGAAGAAATGAAAAATCTTGTGTTGCCCAACATGCAATCGAACACGACCACAGTATAGATATTAGTAATTTAAGGCTAATTAAAAGGGTTAATAATAATAGGGCGTTGGATGCATATGAAAGCATTCAAAAGAAAATATCATGAACCGAGATAAAGGACCTATCCCGTTCAGTCAACTTTATCAATTATTAATGTAAGGTTTAGTAAACTTCACGGTTCATGATTTTTACACGATTCGTTAGGTAGGGTTTTTCATATAAATAGAACATAGTTTAGTTTTAGAATTAGATTAAATCATCTCCTGATGATGCTAACATGGTTAGCGAAACGCGCGTCGAGCAGTTCAAAAAAAGTGATTTGGTGTTTAGTGGTAAATTTCTTCAAGTTTAGTGTTTCACACCAAAGGTTCCAATAGAAGAATTGAGAACTTTGAAACTTTAGCTTAGTTTATACTATAACTATCTTTGAGAAAGATCGTGAGGTGGAAAAATTGTCAGAGAATATTTTGAACATATTGTAAAACAAATACCAAATGTTTTAATCATTTTCATTGTTAGTATGTTTCACCAAAAGCAAACGGCGAAATCAAGCGAAACTAATAAGGAATGTTCTGAATGACAAAAGCGCTTAATGAAATTAATAGATGAAAAAAACTATCCTGGTCTTATGTGGAAGTATTGCGAAGTAACCTGCGAGATGTATTAAATCGAGTGCTGTAAAAATCGGGTTGGAAGGGACTTATATTACCAACAGGATAATAACCAAGAAGTGGCGCCTCTATAATGTACCTAGAAAGTTGCTCACACCACCCCACTCACCGGACCTTAATCCTACAGAGAATGTATGGCACAGACATTCAGTAGTCGTAATTACGAGCAAGTAGTATCAAAAGGAAGTAATTTTTGACACATGGAACAGCTTACCTACAGATATTACAAAAAAAATTGTAAAAGCAATGCTCAGACGTCTGGAAGCTGTTGTTCATGCTAATGAGATGAACACAAAATATTTAATAAATTAGCTGCCAATAGAAACTGATTTTTATAAAAATTACTACATAAATAAATAGTTAGGGGTAAATAGTTTTTTTCGGTTTTAAACGTTATAGTAAAAGATATTTATTTAATCAATATTTTCAAATAAAATGCCATATTTACATTTGTTTTTATTTTCACCGTAATTTCTGATAAACCTCTAAAAATTAGAGTATACAGATACTTTTTTGCCTGTTGTATGTGTTTGTGTAGATACGAGGGCTGTATGATAAATACCTGGCCTAGACCAGAGATGGCGCTGCTAGTAGTTAAAAGGGAATATGTTTCGTAAACATAACCGTTCACAACAATACTGTCAAACTGTCAAGTCGTTGCGTGGTTTAATTTGTTAAAGGGGTTGATGCTTAAATTAAGTTTACGTTATTTTATTACTTACTTAGGAGGGAAAAATATATAATGTATTCGAAATCTCAATTCTTTACTTTGACACGCTTCTGTAAATGGTCCGATCGCTAGTATGTCACCGCATGCACAGTTCTGATATTATAATATCATCCGCAAATCTCAGATGGTTTAAACGTTTGCCATTTATATTAATTTCCACATCATCCCAGTTTAGTTCTTTAAAAATGTTTTCTAGCGTCAACGTGAAAAGTTTTGAAAACAGTGTGTCACCTTGTCTCCCCCCAATCCCTAATTGATCTTATTGAGTTTGGTATGTATGCTATACAGATTGTCTGGTAATATTTTGTTTCAGGATTCTGTAGTAGTGATATATTCTGCATCTGACAAAGCTCTCTTCTATTGCCCAGAACTCAATACTGTCAAAAGCTTTTTTGTAGTACACAAATGTACACTAGAATAGGAGATTATATTAATTGGTCTTCCCTATCAATATTTTAAGGGTTTGTAGGTGGTCCATTGTATTGTACCCTCGCCGGAATCCGGCTTGAGAAGTTTGTAACGCTGACAATAGAGTATTGGTATAAAGTAAAAAAATTAAAGGCGTTAATAAAGAAAATTCAGAAAAAATCAATAGTTTTCTCACCCATTCTATTCTCCGGACTTAGCATCATGGAATTAATATATTTTTTGCTATGAAGGAAAAACGCTCTGATAGACTCACATTTTTTCAATTAGGAAGAAGTTCGAAGTGAATGCATTGGTTTAAAGACTGATGTTAAATTACTACAACCATCTTGTAAACATGCCGGATTATGATTAATCTAGAGACCTCTCCTGAATACGGCAGTAGCCAAACATTATCATATCAACCTGGCAACCTAATCCCACCTTTCCTCGACATATTTACCTACCTTACCTCTCTTTCTCTCCATCTTTATCTCACTCTAGACGCGAAAAAATAAGCTTTCCTGTCACAATTCGGCAAAGGAAATGCAGAAAGTTCCGACATGTAAAAGGTAAACACAGGAAATACGTGAAATATTTGTCAAAAAAACACATCGAAGATTAAGTAAAAGACAAACGATGACAGTCACGTCAAAGTCACAAATATTTTTAAGAATTTTACAAAATATTTGCAATTCCTCGAAGTGCAAAGGCAGGAAATCGGCGAGGTTGTTTTTGTGACTGTTTACAAACTCTCCTGCACCGTGTCGCAATCAATGTATCGATGTGACGTATATGAACCATAGCAAATATATGATTTTGTTCGGTCTAATGTGCAACATAACCTCAAACCCACCCACAACAGAAAAAAAGCACAGTTTTAAACAGCTATAATATGTCTTACCTTGTGATAGACTCCGGTTCGATCCATGCAATACATCCACACGACAATATCCGATAGTTGAGTCGATTTCCACGCACTAGAACCACAGAAATAATGCAAAATGTAATTGGGCCCTTAGTCCTGTCAAACTACGACACATCCTAACCCAAACACGTCACGAAACCGACTGACAAATGTTTATGTAGCGCCATGCGTCCGCCGACTGGGTGCGCTGTTGCCAATACTTACAATTATTCCCTTTATTTGACTAAGTATTTTCATCGTAAACTAGATGGTTGTTTACAAGTTGACTGATAAATATTTACATATCGTCCGTTTGCCTTGAGAATATTAATAATCCTTATTGAATTAATTAATATCAGTAATTGAGGTTGATTTAAATATCGAAATGTATTTATTATTGTTGCAAAATTAACTAGGACAGAGTATATCGATAAATAGATTGCAAACTACGACGAAATATACGTAATTATTTATTGATACAGTACATTATGGAAAAAACAAGCGTCATGGAAAAGGTGTACGGCAACAAGGCAGAGGGATTTGCGCATGACTTTGTCTAGATTCAATAGAGGTTCATACGGAAATATAAATATTATGCGTCCTGCTGCATTTCAGGGACTATTTTCGCCGCTAAGGAGGAAATATTGCAATATGGAAACGTTCTTTGCACATAAACTTTATCTAATTAGCTATCTTATCAGTATAAACAATATGATAATAAACGTAAATCAACAGAAAATAAATTCCCAAACAAAATAAAATTATCGGAACTGATATGATAAAATGCAAATTGTTCAAAATTTATTTGGCCCCCTTCAAAATAATCTTCACCCAGTAGATACTATATAAAAAAAGAGACTAATAAAATAAACAATTCAAAGAATTTGTGTGTATAGTCTAGTTCAAGATGTTTTGTTGACTTTCGGCAAAATGTTAATTGTCCAATAAATTTCAATAAAAATATTCCTAGTTTCTTCAAAGGCGCCAGAGTCAGAGTGGTTTAACTTCTGAATAATTTTATAAAAAATAAAATATTGTTAAATTATTATTATATTAGTATGACTAAAACATTGTTTATTGGTTTTGGTATTTTGAATTTAACAGTACAATAAAAATTATAAAATTTAATTGTATATTTAATTCGGTTTCACTCTTACTGTAACTTTTATCTACATTAATAATAAGTGGTTCTATATTATTAATAAATGATACACAGGAATCTTCTATTTTAATAACATAGTTAATCGAATTTATCCAACTTTCCTTGGAAATACTATCTACAACCTTCCTAATTAATGTTGCAGCACTTGCACTTAGAGTCGGAGAAGTTTTTTCTGCCCTAACATTGGATTTTACCTTATGCTACATACGCTCAATGGGATTAAAAATACAGTAATACGGGGGAGGGGGAGTTACATGCACAGACTGACATACACTGAAATAATTTTTGTCTCAATGTTGTCACTTCCATGTACGCTGATGATTAATAATGCTTGATCAAAAAGGGCGAGTAAAGGAATGTATGGGAAGGGAAAGAGAAAGAACAAGAATTAATAATAAAGACAGAATAAGAGAACTATGTATAGAAAATAACCTGATAATAACAAACACAACGTTTAAACACAGGGAGATTCACAAATACTCTAGAGTAGAACCGGGAAATAATAGACTATTTTCTGATAAGTAAACATAAATGGAGAAGTGTGAGGGATGTGAAAGTGGCAAAATGAGCGGAGATCGGAAGCGATCATTATTTGGTGAAGATGAACATGGAAAAGAGAAAAAAATCAGACATAAGAAGAAAGAGAGTAACGATGAAAATAAAAAGCTATAGGCCCAAGGAAGGTAAATTTAATAAAACTTGATTTCTGAAATTTTTTCATAATTCTGAAAAGTGCATTTAAAAGCAAAAATTTAAAAAAAAACGTCTCAATAGATCAATTTTTGAAAAAGTTAGAGGTACTTAAAAAAAAAGATTAATATTTTTCAAAAACCCAACACATTTTATGAGTTTTTTTGAGAAGTTTTAAAAATTCTGAGAAACGTTCTGGGGGGGAGGAGGCGGTGGATGTAAAAAGGACACAAAAGTTTCAGCGAAATCGAAAGGAGTCGGGTTCAAAAGTGATCGATTTGGTATGGAATGCTCAGAGAATGTCAGATGTCCGTCAACTTCAAGAATATTTCTATTTTATGAAAGTATTCCGATGGGAAACTGAATATTAATAGTGTCTTGTTATAAATTATGAGTAGAAGACTGCGTATCGAGGAAGAAAAGGCGAGACAACTAAAAGATGAGCTCCAGGAGGAAGAAGATAAAATAAAATTACAACAGGAGAGAATATTCGGACCGTTGGTTTGGAGACGGTTTCAGAATGGTATAAAAATACAAGATTTACAAGACAACCATTTTCAAGGTGCCGTGGATCTTATATTGGTACAGCAAGCTTAAAAATTTGGTTTGCGTAACACTAAGGATAGATCTTTTTAGAGCTGCTTTATACAGGAAGATGTACTGTTTCGCAACACAAAAATTTTAGAGGATTTTGTTTCCCAAAAGTCGTTTTCTGAGAGAATCGTTTACAAACTAAAAGATCACGCTTCTATAATTGCTATTGATGAAGGTATGAAGTAAAAAATGACAATTTATAGGATATAATAGATTTTTTTTTCCCTTTGACATTGACAACAATACAATGTAAGTATCGTTGACATATACAAAAAAATATATTTACTTTCACTCGTTACTTTATATATTACAAATTGATATAATTTATTTTTTAGTTTAGTTTTGAAAACGGGGGGAGAGTACCCTCCGAAACGTTAACGTTAAAAGTTTGTAAAATTTTGTATAACATTTTTATATCTTTAAAATTTTGTTCGTTAGGCAAGTTTATTACAAAAAAGAATCACTGAGAAATTTCTCTCCGTTTGGTTTTTTGTTTTTACCCAGTGATTCTTTCTTTAGATAAGAACAGGTATTTTTGATATTTTTTAAGTTTTAGATAGTGGCGAAAAACCCAAATAAACCCATTAAATAGAAAGAATGCTTGGTAATAAAGGGTTTTTTTAAATTGAACGGTTTTTTAATTCTTGAACAATACATAAGGGGTCGTGAATTTGCTTAGATGTAATTTTATTTCAGAAATATAATGTATGATATTTTATAAAAGTGGAGTTGTACACAGTACAGCAACTGGTAAAAATTGTTAACTTATTTTAAAAAAATGGATGTTCAGTTAAAAATATGCAAATTCTGAGATTTATATAAGAATTTAAGAAATCGCTCAATTTGAAAGACTCTTTATTTGGTGTAGAACTATGAACGTTTCACCAAACGCATGATATCGTCTTTTTGGATGACCTTTATCAATGATGAGTAATTAACAGGCTTCGAGATAGAATTTTCTCTTAGGTCATGTGTACTTCTTCATAACATTAAACTCAAAGAGATTTACCACTAAACACCAAATCACTTTTTTAAACTTCTCGACTCACGTTTCCCTAACCATGTTAGCATCATCAGGAGATGATTTCATCTAATACTAAAACTAAACCACGTTCTATTTATATGAAAACCCTACCTAATGAAGCGTATAAAAACCATGAGCCATGAAGTTTACTAAGTCTTACATTAATAACACTGGGAAACAATTTGAAAAATAATTTCTGTTGAGTTCGATATTTAAGCTGTTTTATACGTAAATTAACATGCTAATTCCAAAACTTTATTTAGTTTTTTCTATCACGTCAAGTTTTTTCTCTACAGTTGTTGCGCATCCGACTAAGCTAAGCGAATCACAGAAGTCACTACTGCTCTCCTACCGGCGAACCTTCTTTCGACTTAGGAGTGGGGGCGTGAGTGACGTTGTGTCATCCAAAACTAGTTCGGTCAGTTACGCATGAGATGCTGAAGGTCGCGGGTCTGTGTCGCTCTGGTATAGTGAAGTCAAAGTATACATAGACAACTACAGATTTTCGTTATGTCTGGTTGTGGTAGTTCTCGTCGTAAGTGCTTAAACAGCCCTGATTCATTTTGTTATATATGTGGCAGTTTTACCATCCCCATTCAACGGACTAATATTAATACATTTGTCAGGCAAGCCTATTTTGCTTATTTTAAAGTGAAAATAGGTGACCCAGATAATTCATGGGCCCTTCATAAAGTGTGGAAGCAGTGTGTAGAGAATTTACGAATGTGGACGAAGAGAACACGTAATAAACTTTCGTTTGGTATACCAATGGTTTGGCGAGAGCCCAAAGATCACTTAAGTGATTGCTACTTTTGCATAGTGAAAACATCAGGATTCAACAAGAAAAACAAACATAAAATTGAGTACCCTAGTTTACCGTCAGCTATACGCCCTGTGCCTCATTCAGCTGAAATTCCAGTGCCAGTTTTTCAAGAATTACCTTCTTTAGAAATACAAGAATGTGAATCAAGTGAAGACTGAAGTGACTCCACCGACGAAGAATTCAAAGTTTCCAATGATTCTGTTCGTAAAGGATTCAATCAACATGAATTAAACGATTTAGTACGAGATTTGGGACTATCCAAAAAAGCATCGGAATTATTAGCATCAAGACTGCACGAGGAGCACAAAGGAGCTAAAGTCACTTACTATCGATCCAGAGAAAGTGAATTTAGGCAGTACTTCAGAAATAATGACGGATTTGTATATTGCCAGACCGCAGAAGGTTTAATGAAAGAATTGGCCATTTCTAACTATAACGCAACTGAATGGCGATTGTTTATAGATAGCTCAAAGCGTAGCTTAAAGTGTGTTCTCCTACATAATGGAAATTTATACGGTTCAGTCCCAATAGGTCATTCAGTTTCTTTGCGTAAAGAATATGGCGACATAAAGAAAGTCATTGACTTGTTGCAATATAACATGCACCAATGGATCATCTGTGTTGACCTTAAAATGGTTTGTTTCCTTCTTGGCCAGCAAAGCGGGTATACCAAGTATCCCTGTTTTTTGTGCATGTGGGACAGCAGAGCTCGTGAGAAGCATTCGGTGCAGTCGACCTGTCCACCAAGATCTGACCTAAGACCTGGTGATCCAAACATTTTAAATCAGCCACTTGTCGACAGAAAAAACATTGTATTTCCGCCTTTGCATATAAAACTAGGTCTCATGAAGCAATTTGTTAAGGCTTTGTCAATTGAAGGAGACTGCTTTAAATATATCATTTCGGCATTCCCTAGCCTGTCATATGAAATGATAAAGGCTGGTGTGTTTGATGGTCCACAGATTCGGCAACTCGTTAAAGATGAAAATTTCACTGAAACAATGACTGAACTTGAAAGGAATGCTTGGTGTGACTTTTAAAAATATTGTTAAAAGACTTTCTTGGAAATACACGAGCCCCGAATTACATCGAAATTGTTCAACAACTCTTGGAGAGTGGAAAAAGCTTGGTTGCAACATGAACATCAAACTGCATTTCTTATAAACTGCATAGTCATCTTGCTAACTTCTCAGAAAATCTTGGTGCTGTTAGTGATGAACAAGGCGAGCGATTCCACCAAGATCTAAAGGTTATGGAAGCGCGGTATCAAGGTAGATGGGATGTCAGTATGATGGCTGTCTACTGTTGGAGTATCAAGCGAGAATGTCCACAAACTCAACACTCCAGGAAAAGCTATAAGAAGAAATTTGTAGCAAAATTTCTTTTATTTATTTTTTGTATAAACACAATTTAACTTTTAATAACATGTTAACCTCTGTATGAATAAAATATTCTAATCTATTTGGTCAGATCTCACGTTATTTCCTTTCGTGTGTACACTTTTAAGGTAAAATGAGGGGTATGCTGTAGCTTAAGAACTTGACGTGATAGAGAAAAACTGTAAATATTTTTGAATTTAAAGATCAAAAATTAGTCAAAAACAAGTCACAGATACAAGTCAACAAAATAGCTGTTCCCCAGTGTAATTGAAAAAGTTGACTGATTAAAATTTGAAAATTGAAATAACTGAAAAAGTTTGTATGCATCCAAAGCCTTATTATTATTAGCACTTTTAATTAGTCTTCAATTACTAACATCTATACTGTGGTCATTTTCGATGGCATGTTGGGTAACACAAGATTTTTCATTTCTCCCTTATCTAATGTTTGCAATATGTTCTTTATATCTTGTGAATATGGATAATTTGATGACCACAGTATAGATATTAGTAATTTAAGACTAATTAAAAGTGTTAATAATAATAGGGCTTTGGATGCATATGAAAGTTTTCAAATAGAAACATGTAAGAAAATCATGAACCGAGATAAAGGATCTATTCCGTTCAGTCAACTTTCAATTATTAATGTAAGGCTTAGTAAACTTCCCTGTTCATAATTTTTACACGCTTTATTTGGTAGGGTGTTCATAAAAATAGAACACAATTTAAAAAAAGGAATAAAACAATTTTTTACCTTGTTATCTATCACTATTATAATAAAACACTCTTTATAAAAAAAGATAAAATTGATAATAATAATAATAATGCTTTATTAGCCCAACAGGATAACCCAATTACTAATATCTAATGTAATCTATTACAAAATATAATAATAATTACACTAATCTCTACAGTATTGAACAAAATGACATACTATAATAGAAAAAAAATAAAATAAATTAAAATTCAAAGGGAAAATGAAGTAAACAATAAATTAATTAGGTTGAAAGTAATTGTCTATACTGAAAATAAAGTTACACAAAAAAAAACGGTATTACCTTTAATAAATATAACAAAAACAAACTCAATCATTGTCTCATAAAGTAATTGCGCACACATGTCAATATGGGGCACCATGAACTATTATTCATATCACAATCCGCTGAAATACTATTAAAAATAGAGCACATAGAGTATAACGGCCATTTAATGGAAACATTGTTCAAAGCCAGATTCAAATAAAATGGCAACGCAAGTCTAGACTCCACCCTCATTATTCGAAAGCTCAACGGACCGAGCAAGCATGGACTATCAATTTTATTATGCAACAATTTATATTAAAATTTCACAGAATGATAACGTCTCCAATGATTCAAAATAATTCATAATCAGCACTTGATGATGATCAAAGTCTCTTCCCGGGTAAATGCCAAATGATTTAAAGTAAAGAAACTTTAAAAATCGCCGTTGTACATCCTCCAAATATTTCTCATGGTTTTTGTAATATGGGCTCCACATCACAGAACCATACTCAATTTTAGATCTAACACAAGCATTGAACAAACTCTTTAAAGCATTACAATTATCAAATGATCTACAATTACGAATTATAAACCCAAGCGATTTAAAAGCACTATTCACTATATTATGTATGTGATTCACAAAAGAAAGATTTGTATCGAAAGTTATTCCTAAATTTTTAAAATTAGGGACTTGTTCCAGATTAGGTTAGAAAATGATACTACTTTGCACTGCTTAGTATTCAACTGAAGCCCGTTCAACTCACACCATTCATTTACATTTTCCAAATTTCTCTGCAGCCCCCTACAATCCTGGATGTTGTTTACAACTCTATAAAGTTTCAAGTCATCTGCAAACATGGGACTTTCACAATCCAAAAGCCCGGAGAGATCATTAATGTACATCAGAAACAACAGCGGGCCAAGATTGGAACCCTGTGGTACCCCCATATGTGCATTATATATGAATGACTGTTAGTTAGGTAAGATAGTAGGAATCTGCACAATTTGTCACTCATTCCAAACTCTTGAGCTTTACTCAAATGTATAGCCGAATCAATTCTATCAAATGCCTTAGATACGTCCGTGTAAATTACATCGACAGGGTGTCGAGCATTTAAGGCATTAGCAACATATTGAGTGAACGATACCCAATTAGTTACCGTAGACCTGCCCTCTACAAAACCATGCTGTCTTAGTGAAAGCATACCCTTAATCGCCGGATAAACACGATTATAAAGCAAAATCTCTAACACCTTAGCAAAATTTGACAACACTGCCACTGGTCTATAATTTGAGATCAAATGCCTGCCACCCTGCTTGTAAACTGGACATACTTTAGCCAATTTCCATGCTTCAGGAAAGGTGCATGTCTGCAAGGACAAGTTATAAATTTTTGTCAGAGAACACAGACAATCTCGAACTAAAGATGCTGGAACATTATCATAGCCCGATGTTAATTTTGGCTTAATTTTTTTTATTACATTCTTAACTTCTTGTTCATCAAAACAGTCAATAACTATGTGATCAGTAAAATAAAAATCACTCACCCTTCTCCCTAAATGGCCAGTAGCAGTATCATAACGAAATAATAGCGAAAAAACTCGCAAAAGCATTCACAATGGAATTTGGAGTATCAAAAAAATTGTCATCATAAACCATCCTACCCGGTATTCTAGTTGAATTACTTTTACTACTAATATAGGACCAAAATATTCCAGAATCATTGGAAACTTCTGATACTTAATAATTTTTCTTAATTCTTTGTACGTCAATAAATAAACATTCAAGAGTGTTTCTTTATACTTTATATAATATCGTGACTTTAATTTAATATTATTGATTATTTCGGTGGTATACCACTTAGGATATTTCCTCTTAAAATTATTGTAAAGTGGAACATAAGAATCAAATATCTGGTAAAGTTTGTTATAAAATTTATCAATAATACCATCAATATTATTACAATCGTCCAAAAACTGCCAGTTCACATTGAGAAAACATTCTTAGGCCCTTAGGCCCTTAGGACAATAGGCCCTTAAAAAGTTATAACTTTTTAAGGGCCTATTATTCGAAAAATTTGCCGTCTTAATTGACATATCATTAACTATAATAAGCCATGGTTGCTAGATATCCTCATCAATCATCGGGACATTATTGTGCAAAACCCAACAATTATCATTACAAAATACCAAGTCAAGCAAGCGGTTAGAACAATTATATATCACATTGCATTGAGTGAAGTCAAAATATGATTGAAATGTCATCAAAGTCTGTTTCCTTAAGCTCATTTTACTACCATCTGCAAAATCCGACACCAAAATCACCAACAAAACAAACTCTATTGCCATACGTGTACTCTAATTCAGCAAATTCCTGAAACAATTCATTAAACAAATCTGCAGATAATGTAGGTGGAATGTAAACTGCTAAAACAAATATTGAAACTCTATCAAAAATACATTTACATCCTACCAAATCAACAAGTGCAAACCGATCAAACCCTGATAAATCAAGTCTCCGAGACTTAAAATCCGACTTACAAGCTAAAAGCGTCCCACCTCCACAAGACAGATTTAACCGATTCAACCTTCTATCCGATCTGTACACCACATAATCACTCGAAAACTCGAAAATTCCTAAGCCAAGTTTCAGTTATAGCCACTATGTCAGATTCAGACTGGAAGATCGATGAATAGAACTGAACACACTTTGTATTCAGACCTCGTACATTCTGGTAGCAAATTAAAAAAATCTTTTTCTGTCACTGACCTGATATATAACAAAGATAATAGTTGAAAGATAATTTTTTAAAAATAAATTATCACAAAGTAACGGACAAATCAATCAATAATTTGAACATAATTTAGTTTTAGAATTAGATTAAATCATCTCCTGATGATGTTAGAATGGTTAGCGAAACGTAAGAGCTTTAAAAAAAAGTGATTTGATGTTTAGTGGTAAATCTGTGTTTAGTGTTTCACAATGAAGGTGTCAATAGAAGAATTGATTGATAACATTACCTCAATAAATATTATGTGAGAGCTAACTCTAATATCTCTATGTGGGAGCTAAACTAATTAAGTAAACAGCTTCAAGTATGGCTTCAAAATGTAGTTTATAAGGTAGGCTCGAATTATTTTGATCTTCTAGGTCGACTTTTCTTTTAACAAGCCTTTTATTTTTTTTTCTCCTTTTGTGCTTTATATCATGGCGCCATTGAAATTATTTGTAGATGACTTTGGACTGGACAATGTAGGAATTACCACAAAATCGTAGAGGGGGTATTTTCGCGGTGTTCTAGGAACCTTTAAGAGTATTTTTATTGCTTTCTATATTTGTGGGGATTTAAAAGTGGTAGGTATATTACTAGGACTTCAAGAGAGTTTTACAAAGTATTGCTGTTTTTTGAGTCTATGCGATAGTCGAGCAGATTGGCCTCATAAAACTTCACTAATAAACTACACGGGTCTTATTTGTTGAGCACATTTCGACTCCCCAGGTTGAGTAATGATGTAGAGTTTTTTCCCTGCAGAAAATGACGGGTGTTTGGTTGGAGTTTTGGTCCTTAATCCTGTACAAAAATGCGACTTTGGTCGTGTCTATAGCAGGACCATGTTGGTAGAAGGAATCTCGTACAAAAGCATCACTGATTTTATGAATTATATCAGTAGAAAGGTGGATGTATTTGAACAGTGCCAGTGCGAAGTATACCTGCGATTTTACTTGCTTTGCATTCATCCTGAGTACAGGAACCGAAGTGAGACATAATCTTCATTCCTGCAGGCTGTTTTTACTCAAAAATTGATATCTACAGGATTAGGCTATCAAATGATGATGGTAGGGCTAGACGTAGCCAGGCACCTGAAAATTCCCATCGCTATGGGGGTTTTCAACAACTACAATCTCCAGAAAATCGCAAGGAAAATCGGAATTGATCAGGTAGTAATATATAACATCATAACCAGCCCTGTGATTTATTATTTAAGACTCTCTATGAATACAAATATGTTAAATGGTCCGACAAAAATGGAGCGTTGATTTTTTGCGACCCCGGTGCAGGAAATTACACTTGTAACGTCATGGTAGGTATGGTACCGCCACCTCCTGAACCAGAACCACCACCAGAACCTGAGGAAAAAGGATTCAAGGCCCGAATCACACGAGCTGAGAAGAAAAAAGATAAGGCAAAAAAAGAGAAGTAGTTGGGAATTTTCTTGACGAAATGGAGAAGGTATAATATAACGTAAAAAAAAGTAAAATGAATAAAACTGTTTAAAAATATTGTTAATTTTTTATTTTGAAATGTAATTAAATGCCTAAATTTACTTATATTTGTGTAGTCAAAAGTGTATTTGGGGAATTCTTTAACGAAATAGTGAAGTATGGCAAAATTTAGTTTTTTGTAAAAAAATAAAATAAAATATATAAAAAAATGTTTTGTTTTGAAATCTGAGATTATTTTATATGCCAACACACTCTATGTCATCAAATTATCATTGATCCATCATAAATATCCTACTGGCGCCATCTTTTTGTGTAAGTCGATAATACTTTAATATTAAAATTGACAAAGTGGTGAAGGAACCGTAATAGACTATTTTCTAGCTACACATTTACACATCAGTTTCCTCACACAGAGACTTGCTATTGTTTTGTTAATAAAAAAAAAACAAATAGGTATTTAGCCAAAATTATTAATTTTTATTCAAGATTAATATCTTCCGCATCAATACACCGCTGCGCATATTCAACTAATGCTAGCATAATTTTTTTTATATTATTTGTCAGAATGGCCTCAAATACCTTCGTCATGGCTTCTTGGATTTGTTTAACACTGTGACAAAAGGTTAGTTTTATGACAGGCTTGAGTTTTGAATCACACGGAGATAAATTAGGCGAATACGGAGGATGTTGAAGCATACAGACCTGTTTTTTGGCCAAAAATGTACGACCAGCCACGGTTCTGAGATGGTGTATTATTATTTAACAAAAACCAACTTTTCGGGTCTCGATCATGTCTCTATCGGTCGCTATCCATTCCACAATCGAACTCGCATCACAGGCGATGATCTCACGCAGTTTTTTTTGGCCGTATACGGAATAAGTAATCATGGGTATAAACTTTAAGCATTGCAACTTTACAATCCGTTGATTGATTCTAATGATGGCGATCTCGTTTTATAAAGCAGATATACAACTTTAAGTTTATGTTGTCATCAATACATAAACGCTAGTGGCTCAATAGGTGACGCTAGTAATGTTCTTTAAATTCCGTTATTTTTCCAACATACTGTGTATGACCAAGGTCGAATTCAAATCCAATTGTTTCAACAAATATATATTTTAAACTAAACTATTTACAACATATACAAAACAATTTTATTATTATAACTCATCCCTGAAAAAGGAACTAGCCTGATCTCGATGATTCCACTCTAGATTTCTCCACAGCTGAGCTCTCTCCACGAATAAGCCTTTCCTCATGCCTGGAGACTTGGCATCGATGTGGAAATATTCCATGTCATCGCTTTCAACTGGATGCCACTTTTCTGGAATGACATTTGACAATTTTGGTGTGGGGTTTCTAAAAATATTCTAATTTATCGGAGATTCATAATTGTTATGGTGCACTTAAATACCCTGTATAGGCAAAGTTTGCGAATAAACTGGTAAACATTTTAGCAACCTGTTTGTCTGACTCCGTGGGTGTTTTCTCTGGAAATAGACCGTCACCAACAGGAAATAGATACTGCAAATCATCCGCATGACAAACACCTGTAGAATAAAAAACATTTTTGTTTAGAACTTCATCATTTACTTTAATATCAAGTGTGAATAACATCAGGGTTATATTTGAATAATATTATGATTTTATCTGGTGTCTCGGGAGAATAAGCCAACTATTATAACCTGTTTCGGAACTTATACCCCTCTTCAGATAAGATAATGTCCCTAAGTCAATAAGTTTGGTTTTTGAGACACGTTTATTTAGCGATAAACCAGTTTCCCCAAATTTACGAACCCATTGCTTAATCAACGGAAGGGTTGGATATTGATGAACATCGTGCAAATTGAAATGTTGCGCTATGCAGGGAAACTTAATCACCATGAAGGGCTATTTTGTAGCGCTATGTGATGATTAAATTTCCCTAAGCCCATATTTGACTCCATATTTGAACCCTTCCCACCAATTTTCTACAGAGCAACCAAAGATTAACAAGTCTTTCAACCTGTATGTAGAGTTTAACTCGGATAAAACTTACCATAATCTTCTTCTCCTCCGCCAAAAATCTTAGTGAAACTGGCAGCTCCCCTATGATTGAACAGATAATAATATACGGGATATTTGGTATAGTTTTTATGGAGTCGTACAGCTTCATCAGCGCAATTTAGGAACCATCCATCAGTGTACATCTGAGATATAGAATTAAGCATTATTTTGATTATTTTATTGGTTAGAAATCATTGTTAATCATTGAAATCAAGTTTAAATGCTGTTCATCTGCTTACCAATGTTCAGAATTGGCCATATACGTGATGGTGCAGAAGGAAAGTTGCACTCAATATCAATAGATTTAACTAATCTAAGCTAATAATATATAAAAGGACTAGTTAAATGTGAGATTTGAAGAAATAACTCACTGAACGAAGAAAAGATTAGCTTAAAACTGAGACAAGCTCTTATCTTGCAGACTTGAACAAATTCTATTATACTGAGGATTTTACAAAGTTGGAACGTTAAGGTAGAAAGTTCGTTTACCGTAAATATTTGAAGATGGAAAAATACTATTGAACAAAATGTTTAGTATATTGCAAAATAAATAATAAAAAAATGGAAAATACTCTCTGGATAATTATTTATTTGAAAAAAAAAATTGTGCGGGATATCGGACATTGACACTTACGTTTATCAGGTGTTGTTTTTTCGCCCAGTCGATTCTGTCATTGTCGAAATAGAATTTTTTAATTTCCCTGGTGATTTTGCTGATGTTTTTCGCTGTTTTCTCATACATCAAGCTGATGGGCACCAGTTTTTCAAAGTTGGTATTGATTTCTTCCAATAATTGATCGTTGTTCATTACACCTGCAAAGCAATAGTTCAAAAATTGTATTTGTATTTTATTAGACCATTTGGAAAACAGTTTTATATGAAAATAGAATCACACGTTATGGTTTGCATAAAAGTTACAAAATAGCAAAACATAATAAGAATGTCTGAGAGCAATAACAAGAAAACCCTTAAAAACGAGCCCCATCCATCCCTTATGCAGGTTTTTACATTTTAGATGCTCATAAATACGGTTGTAGACTTCTTTCCAAATAAGTAATGTCTGAATGATTGTAGCGTGTTCATATGTATCGAAAGATGTTCCTAAATTAGACATTATTTCGGCAGTAGAGTCTGTTGTTCAAAAATTACATTTGGAAAGTGCAAATGAATACAGAATCAGATTAAAACTTATCTTAGAAAAACCATTTAAAATAAATAAAAAAAAAATTTTACTGTGAGGAAAGGTAGCAAAATTGTTATAAAACATTTTAAATCCACTTTCGGGCAAAACAAGTTCATATTTTAAATAAAATTTCTAACATTAAAATTATAAACCAAAATTTAATAGTTAGTTTTGACGTGGTTAGTTTATTTACTAATGTACCAGTTGATAAATCACTTTTAATAATTAGGAAGACATTGGAACATTATACAACATTAAAAGACTGCACTAAACTTATTTTACATTAAACAATATTTTTTCAATTAGAAAGAGATTATTATTAACAAAATTTCGGAATGGCAATGGGTTATTCTTTTTCTCCTTTGATGAGGAACTCGAGAATGATATATTAAGTAAATCTCTTAAAAAGCTAATAATATGGCTTAGATATGTTGATGATATTTCTGCTATATGGCAATATAGCATCGATGATCTAAATATTTTTTAAGATATTTTTTTATAAGTTTACTTTACAGATGGAGAGGGAGAATAAATTGCCATTCCTCGACACTTTAATATTAAAACAAAATAAAACATTGAAAACTACAGTTTACAGAAAACCGACAAACACAGATAGGTATCTCAATTTCTTTTCCAATTACTCAAAATCAGTCAAAATAGGAATAATTAAAAGTTTGTATGACAGAGCAAAACTTGTTTGTACCGACAGTGCTACACTACAAAAAGAAACAAATCACATAAGACATTTTAATAAAAAACAATTATCCAAAAAATTTCATAAATAAATCGTTTAAAACTTTTGATACCAGACAAAACAGACAAGTTATTGTATTTATTGTCTTTATTTAAAAGTGTCTTTATTGTCTTTATTTAAAAAATTATAGATATTAAGTAAATAGATTAATTAATGTTCCTTTAAATAAAGATAATTATAACAAAATTAATTAGGGAGGTATCTAAAATGAATGGTTATAATAAGAACATTGTAGATAAATTAATTAGAAAATATAAGTTCAGAAAATTATTGAAAGAATCTTCGACTTTTCAAAAGCATCTGAACACAAAGAAATTCATGGTAATACCATTTATTGCCCAATTAACAAGAGAGCTAGACAAAATTTTGAAAAAAGTGGACATTAAGGTTGTGTACAAACCATATAGTAAATTAAGAGAAGTTCTGGGTAATCCAAAGGATAAAGTAGAGCAACATGAAAAGTCGGGGATTTACGAAATTAGTTGTCAAGATTGTGATTGAAGGTATATTGGGCAAACAAAAAGATCCATATTGACAAGATATAAAGAACATATTGCCCACATTAGATATGAGAGAAATAAAAAAACTTATGTTGCCCAACATGCAATCGAACACGACCACAGTATAGATATTAGTAATTTAAGACTACTTAAAAGTGTTAATAATAATAGAGCTTTGGATACATATGAAAGCATTCAAATAGAAAAATGTAAGAAAATCATAAACCGGGATAAAGGACCTATCCTGTTCAGTCAACTTTTTCAATTTTTAATGTAAGGCTTAGTAAACTTCACGATTCATGATTTTTACACGCTTCGTTAGGTGGGGTTTTTCATATAAATAGAACATAGTTTAGTTTTAGAATCTGGAGATTAAATTATCTCCTGATGCTGCTAACATGGTTAGCGAAACGTATGTTGAGCTGTTCAAAGAACTTTATATATTTTTACTTTCACTCGTTACTTTATATATTACATTATATTAATATAATTTATTTTTTAGTTTAGTTTTGAAAAAGGGGGGAGAGTACCCTCCGAAACGTTAACGTTAAAAGTTTGTAAAAGTTTCTATAACATTTTTATATCTTTAAAATTTTGTTCATTAGGCAAATTTATTACAAAAAAGAATCAAACCAAATCTCCGTTTGGTTTTTTGTTTTTACCCAGTGATTCTTTCTTTAAATAAGAACAGGTATTTTCGATATTTTTTGAATTTTAGATAGTGGCGAAATAAAGGAAAAAAATACAAAAAAAATATATTTACTTCCTATCTTTACTTAATATATAGAAATTAATATAATTTATTTTTTAGATTCGTTTTGTAAATGGGAACAGAAGACCCTCCGAAACGTTAACGTTGAAAGTTTGTATTTATTTTAGAAAATTTATATATTTTTAAAAATTTGGTCGTTAGGCAAATTTATTACAGAAAATAATCACTGAGAAGTTGTTTCCGTTTGGTTTTTTGGTTTCACCCAGTGATTCTTTATTTACATAAGAACAGATATATGAGTTTCAGATCGTGGTGAAAAACCAAAAAAAAAAAGAAAAAATATCCTTTCCAAATAGTCCAATTGGTGATAAATCTTTCTTACCTGCTCCTCTCAGAGCACCATCTTCACTAGTGATACCAATTATCAATGGAACAGGAGAGCTTTTTCCTGCCTTGACTACATCCACTGGATGTTCAGTTAAAAAGGCTCCCTCCACGTTGGGTTCCACTGTAGGCTTGAAAGGAATCATTGGATCGAAGTCCCATTCCTGTATAAGTAAAAATCTGCATTATCCATGGCATAGTTTGTCAAAAATTTTTTTTTTAAGATTTTATGATATCAGAGAGAGGATTCCAGATGATCTACAGCCAGGTGGCTGCACTTGTAGAAAGTACTACTTGTTATTGACATTATTCAGTTCATTTTAAGATATAACAACGCCCTGACATGTAAAAGTATAAATATAACAATAACAGAAACGCGTTTCTACGCGATTTTGAAGATCCAGCATGAATAAAACATCCCTTTTGGGGACGATTCCCAAAAACGTGTAAAAGGACTGTTTAAATAATAATTACAATCGCTTCTAACATTGATAAAAGAAGTCTCATTCACAAAGAGTCTGTTTTGAATAAATAAATAATGGAAACTGTAAGACATACTTCATTCGTTTTGTATCTTCAAAAATAAATATTATTGTACTGGAAGAAGAAAACAACATCAAAGCTATTTCCTCCTTTATTAATGGAGTTTTTTTTTAAATTTTGAATTTGGGCATTGCTCAATAATAAAAATATAGTAGTTTCGTATTGTGTACCATTTATCAAGCTTACCGATAGCCACATTTATTAGGTTTGGTCGATTCACTTAAGTCATTTTGTTGTTACGACAATACCTTTCAAAACGTCATTGATATCTAATCGATTTTGAGTTAGCGTCATATTTTTTCGTGTGGTAAACATGTCGATTTTCAAGCCAAGTAAAAAGCATTTGCGGTACGTATTGTTTTCCTTGTTAGATCAAAAGAAAAATGCAAGTAAAAGCCCTCGTGTGCTTGTAGAATTTTACAGCAACAATGTCCCAAAGCAAGACACTTGTGGGCGTTCGTTTAGATGCTTCAAAAGCTGTGACTTCGACTTAAAAGGCAAAGAATGCCCAAGTCAACCGAAAAAAATTAAAGAAACTCGCAAACTCAACAACAAATAGTAGATAGGTTAAATGTTGGTCGCCAAACCATTAATGACAGTCTGAATGCCATCTACATCAGCTGAACGACAGACTTTTTTGAGGAAAATGACTCGGGACTGGAGACAAAAAATCGATATATTTCGAGAACGCAACATCGACTGCAAAACCGAATCGCTTTTTAAAGAAGTGGATTTGATGAGATCAGGCGGGTATCGTATACCATGAGCTTCTAAAACCAGGTGAAACATTTAATACCGTTCGACAATGCCCCATCATACATAGCGAGTCAGAGACACCATTTCTGTGTATGGCTGGGAACTGCTACCCCACCCACCGTAGTCACCAGACTTGGCCCCTTACAAATCCCACGACGTCGACCCCTCTTTCATAAAAAACTTTAACAATTTCGGACATGTCGAAGAAAATGACTTAATAACTGGACCACCTCAAAAGATGTACGGTTTTTCTGGGAGACCATCCACAAATTGCCACAGACATGGAAAAAAAATTGCAGCTAGTGATGGCGCTTACTTTGAATAAATCACTTCTTAACATTTTATCTCCCAAATTAAACGTATTATTTTTTAAGAAAAAAAATACGAACCTTTAACCGACATACCTAGTAATTAAAACAAGTTGAAAAAAAGAATTTATTGAATTATATTGAAATTAAAACAAGCTAAAAAACGTAGTACTCGACCATCCTGCATATTCGGCTGATTTGACCTCGTGCGACTCTTAGCAGTTTTCAAATCTGAAACTGACACTAAAAAGAAAAATATTTTGAAGCCGTTTTATACAGCCAGTAACGAACTAATCTCCAAAAATAAGTAACAGGGGTGATTTAATTTAAGTCTATTTAAAATAAAACATATTAAAAGTTATAAATATATCACCTACCATAAAAACAACATCCCTTTTCACTATATCCACTGCATCAATTTTTCTTAAACAGTTTACCATTTCATTGGAGTCGTCTACCGGACAGTCCAAAGCTTTAGCCAGTTTCTTGGAATGTTCAACGTTTTCATTTTTGGGCGCGGATGCCCACACACATAAGGAGGTTCCACTCAAGGCGATAACCCGATGAAAAAGACCTAATAATTAGAAAAATGTCAAAAACAACAAAAACATTTTTTTTTCTTTCTATAATTAAACTTCTAACCGTAAAGACTCTACTAAATTTCTTTATATTCCCGATTAAGTTAATATTTCGTCGCTGGATGGCGCTAGATGTTGCGATTCACTGCATCTTTCCGCGCAGGGCGAATAAAAGCTTACGCTCTATTGATTCATTGTATTACTCATGAACATTGATATGAGGGTCACTGGTGAAGAAACTACTCAGATATCTGATGGGGTCAATTTTCATGTGAATGGATTTATTAATAAACAAAATTCAGACTACTAGGGGGCCGAAAATCTACAACTGATTCATTAAAAGCCTTTCTATAATGAGAAAGTGACAGTGTAATATGTTGTAACCGCACAAAGCATTAGTGCACCTATCTTCACTGGAAAATGTGTGCCTATTCATTTCAGCAGGATAGTACTGCAACCCATACTACTAAGATATCTAGATCTCATCGCCCATTAATTCTTTATTTAGGCTTAGATCGACTCAAAGACAATATTCGACAAGAAATAGATGGAATATATAAAAAAATACTACTTGATGCTGGAAGGTGTACCAAAAAGAGCATCAATGATCAAACACGAAAACAGTCTTCATTTAACACACATTATTTTCCTAAGATAATCGATTAAACACGAGGAGAAAACTAAAACAATGAGTATCGAACAGAAAATAAAAAACAGACCATTTTTTTTTTAATCTCCCATATATTTGCAATCTACCCAAAGGTAATAAGCAACTGTTACAACATTAAGGGCAAGGCAAAGAATTACCAAGCATCAGAGGTTATGGCGCTTACATGAAAGGCCTAACATATACAGGAACTTAGGTTCTTTATAACTAGAATAATGGAATATCTTAATTATATCTTAAATTCTATAGCTTATCTCTAAAGGATCACAGCGTTTCAGTCTCTGCGGCTTTTGGTTATTATCCAGGAGGCTGACAGCAAGGGAGTTGGGGTGCACTTCAAGTCGCGATAGAAACTTCGCACTCGCGCACTTGGCTTTTTCTAGCATATGGTTTATTTTTAGTTCAGGGTGTAAAGTTTGATTTGTCACGAACCAAGGAGCATCAGTAATTATTCTCAGTGTTTTGGACTGGAATCTTTGAAGTATTTCTACGTTGGATACACTCGCGGTTCCCCACAGTTGTATGCCATAACTCCATACGGGTTTGAGGATCACTTTCTAGATGGTTAACTTATTAACCAACGATAATTTGGATTTTCTGCCTATTAACCAGTAGAGTTTGGATAATTTTAAGCCAAGTTGTTTCCGCTTCATAAAAATATGTTGTTTCCAGTTTAGTGTTCGGTCAAGTCTCATTCCAAGATATTTTGCACAGTCTGCCTGGGGGAGTTGATGTCCATTAAGTGTTACACTCGGGCATGACTCCTTCCTTAAGGTAAAAGTGACTTGCTGAGATTTTGCCTCATTGATTTTTAGACACCATTTTTTTTCCATTCTTCTATCCCATCAAGAGCTTTCTAAAGCTTCTCAGATGCATATCTTGGTACCCTGGTTATTGCCATAACTGTGGTATCATCTGCAAAGGTGGCTATAGACGTGTTTGACGTAGTTGGTAGGTCAGCAGTGAAGATTTGAAAAAGTATGGGACCCAAGACACTACCTTGAGGTACTCCTGATTTTATCGGATATATGTTAGTTATTACTCCTTTATATTTGACAGCTAAGTATCTGTTCGTCAAGTATGTTAACAGTACCTGATAGTATGGTGTAGGAAGTTTTGATTTAAATTTGTACAGTAAGCCTGAATGCCACACTCTATCCAAGGCTTGTGTATCATACAAGAATGCAGCCGAGCAGTACTTTTTATTTTCAAAGGTGTTATTAATAATTTTCACTAGCCTGTACACTTGCTCGATTGTTGCGTGTCTTTCGCGAAATCCGAATTGGTGTTCTGGAATGATATTCAGTTCGTCAAGCACTGGCTTCAACCTCTTTAGAAACAATTTCTCAAAAAGCTTTGATAAGACAGGCAAAAGTGTAATGGGTCTATATGATGATGCTCCCTCCGTCGGTTTACCAGGTTTCGGGATCAATATGATTTGTCATACTTTCCACTGTGATGTATAAATTTGTGTAAGGATAACTAATGCTTTTTCCGGTAATTGTTTAACGACTTGCCCAGTTATAAGGTCAAATCGTGAACTTTTCTTTGAGTTGAGGTTTCTGTGAATCATAGCCTTAACTTACATAACATAGCCTAATTTTTATGGCTTTAATGGGAAGTGCCATTTGGAATGGTGTTTCAAGGTATGAAGTTATTTCTTCATCTTCTTTCCCTAAAGTTTTCATTGGAAATGGCTGAAAAACATTAGCTAGATGTATTGCAAAAGTTTCAGCCTTATCAGCATCTGTTCTCGCCTCAGTTCCATTCTGTTTTCTGATTGGTGGTATGCTCTCTTGTGTTTTATTGATTTTTACTGTAGCTTTCCTCAGAGAGTAATCAGTAACTTCAGTGGGAGTAAGACCTTCAAGGTAATTTTGAATTGCCTCATTTTTTTCATTACTGATCTCTTTCACTGATCTGTTAAATCTTGTCTTGTCTATTGGGGCTCTAGTTGTCATCCACCTTTTGCGTAGTCTTCGTTTTTTGGCAATTACATGTTTTGCTATTACAGAGCAATTTTCTTCTGGATTTGACTACTCATTTCAGGAGTTACATCCCAGGCGGCTTGTTGTATTGTAATAGTTAGATCTTCTACAGCTTGTCTATGTTTTCAGGAGATTTTAACAGAATATCAGTATGTATTCTTTCATCAAGCAAGTGTTTAAACAAATCCCAGTTCGTTTTTTTATTAGTGAGTACGGCTGGTTTTTGTACATTGATGATGTTTGAACTGACTGTTACTATTGTGGGAAAATGATCCGAAGAAAGATCGAGGCTTTGTTCTGCTAGACAATTGCTAGTGGGAATACCTTTAGTAATACAGAAGTCAATAGTGTCTGGTAGTTTGTTCCTATTACTAGGCCAGTATGTGGGCCAACCAGTAGACAAAGTGTTTAGATTATTTTCGTCGATATATTTTATGAGCTGTCGACCTTTAGTAGTTATTAACCTTGATCCCCATCTGAAGTGTTTGGCATTGTAATCACCACCAGTCAGGAATCTACTGCCTAATGTGGAAAAGTACTCAGCATAATAATCTTCTTTCAAATTGTGACATGGAGGACAATAAAGGGCAGATAAAGTTATTGGACCTCTCTTATCTTCTATTACAACATTAGTTGCCTGAATATGTGCTGTCTGGAACTTGAGTGTTTCATGATGTTTAATTGTTTTTTTAATTATTATTGCACTACCACTATGGGCTGTACCATCCGGATATTGAGTGTTATATATTATATAGTTTTGAATTTTTAAATAGCTTCGATTGGTATAATGCGATTCAGAGATCAACATCACGTCAATGTTATGTTCTGATATTTCGGAGCCATGGTTAACTAGGCCATTAGCGTCCCAAAGGGCTATTTTTAAATGCATGAACGTTAATTGAGTTTATCAAGCAATTTAGACACAACATTCATCATTGTATCCATTCGTCGCACCATTTGCTCGACTAATTTTGCTAGTCTGTTAATCCTTTCTTCCGATTGATTAGGGTTTGAAGCTGCAACATCAAAGTTACTATTAGACGATTTGAGTCCATTAGTGACTGAAGCAAATGAAGTACCTTCTCTCACTTTATTATCAGCAATATGGGTATTATTGTTTTGTTGAATTTTAGGTCTAAGAGATGGAAAGTTTCTTTGTTGAAGTTCTTTATAAATTTTACAACCCTTATAATTAGCGGGGTGATTTTCGCCACAGGATGCACACCGAAGATCTTTTCGTTCACTTATTGTGCAGGTTTTGGTACTATGTAGACGTCCACATTTATTACCAGATTAAAAACTTAAATTGTTCATCTCTCTAATATGCAGTCATAAATAGATAACGCTGGCAAGAAGTAGTCTAAAAAAGCCGTAAATAAAATGAATTTCCATAGGTCACGACTATTATGTAAAGAAGAATACGAAGAAGAAGAAAAAGCAGAAAAATAAATCAAAAACCCCAGATACTGTAAATTAATTTACAAGCTCCATAATAAATTTTTATGTAGTTTTTTTTTATAACGGGTATTTCATTAAGAGGTTTCGAATATTGGTAACGAATAAAAGAAACGTTTCATAACATACCTGAAAGTTATTTATGGCAGTGCGAAGCTGGATAGTGTACAATTATACGTGAAATACAACATCTGTCAAATGACCGCCACGACTTCTCTGGCAGCTCACAATTCTTTTGTTGAAATTCTCGATTACTGCTGAACACATTTGTGGAGTTATGTCACGAATTATTCGCCTAATTTCTTCTTTCAACTGTTGAACGGTTTGCGGATTATTTTCGTAAGCTTTGCTCTTCACATAGCCCCACAAAAAATAGTCTAGCGGCGTCAAGTCGCATGACCTTGGTGGCCAATTTACGTCCCCATTCCGGGAGATCAGCCTCTCCTGTCCTTACAAAATTCAGCTAACACAGGAGCTAAAGCCAGCCGACCATGGGCAACGCCGTGCATTTGCCAATTGGATCCTACAGATGAAGGCAAATGACAATAATTTTTGCGATAAAATTATTTTCAGTGACGAGGCTCATTTTCACTTAAACGGTTACGTAAATAAACAAAATTGTCGCATCTGGGGCAATGAAAATTCTAGAGAAATTCACGAAATCCCGATGCATGCTCAACGTGTCACAGTTTGGTGCGGTTTTTGGGCTGAGGGTATCATTGGACCGTATTTTTTTGAAGATGAAGATGAACGAACTGTTACAGTAAAAAGATGGTGCGACATGTCATACAGCACGTGAAACATTGACTTTATTGCGTACACAGTTTGGAGGGAGGCTGATCTCCCGGAATGGGGACGTAAATTAGCCACCAAGGTCATGCGACTTGACGCCGGTAGACTATTTTTTGTGGGGCGATGTGAAGAGCAAAGCTTACGAAAATAATCCGCAAACCGTTCAACAGTTGAAAGAAGAAATTAGGCGAATAATTCGTGACATAACTCCGCAAATGTGTTCAGCAGTAATCGAGAATTTCAACAAAAGAATTGTGAGCTGAAAGAGAAGTCGTGGCGGTCATTTGACAGATGTTGTATTCCACGTATAATTGTACACTATCCAGCTTCGCACTGCCATAAATAACTTTCAGGTATGTTATGAAACGTTTCTTTTATTCGTTACCCACATTCGAAAGCTCTTAATGGAATACCCTTTATTAGCAGGTCTAGCGGTTAATAATTCTTGATTGAGCAAGAAAAGTAATACGTGCTGTAAATGCAAAGCGCATTTTATTTAGCTCGAAACTCGATATGTACCAGGTCTGTAAATGTGAAACCGGAATTTGCCTATAGATGGCCCTAGCTGTCAATGCAGTTACCGTCAAACTGCGTCATTGGCATTATTTCCTTGTTCACATCTGACAAAGATTTTCATCTGACAACAATACAAGTTTCATACAACAACATAATTTGTAATAGCGTTGAACATGACGTATTTTGTACCTGGAAACTACGATGCGGATAGCATTGATTTTCGTTACCATTTGAAGAAAACTGCTGTCGAATTGTATCGAATGCTTGTCAAAACTTGCAGTGAGCATGCTCTTGGTAAATCATAGTGACGAGTGAATGATTTAAAAAAATTTAAAAGTGACGATTTTGACGCCAGAAACATAGAACGCAGAAGATCATCGAAAAAGTTTAAAGGCAGCGAATTGGATGAGCACTGTTGGATGAGGATGGTGCTCAAACACAACAACAACTTGCGGATCAATTAAATGTGACCCGAGGAGTTGAAAAGTAGCAGAAAAACGGAAAAACCACTTGCGAATTGTGACTGGCGATGAAAAGTGGATATATTTTGAGAATCCAAAGGGTAAAAGATTATAGGTAACTCCAGGCAAACCATCGGCATCTGCTGCAAGGCCAAATTACAGTGGACGGAGGACAATCATCTGTGTTTGGTGGAATTAGAAGGGTGTGATCTATTACGAGCTGCTTAAACCTGTCGAAACTGTTAATATTGAACGCTACCGATAAAAAATGATCGATTTCAATCAAGCTTTGCGTAAAAAACGAGTAAAATATAAGAGTAAGTAAAAGATTTTACAGTCACCGACCCTTGTTTTCAGCGTCATATCTTAAAAAATTAAATATTATTAACCACCACACCTGGTTTCCACCATTCTGTATGAACCAAGAAAGTAATCTTACCTTTACTCATGGGCGAGACCATGTGATAATGAACACTAGCCCCTCCAGCCGACTCTCCAAAGATGGTGACACTATGGGGATTCCCTCCGAAGGTTTTGATATTTCTTTGTACCCATTTTAACGCCAGGTTCTGGTCTTTCAAGCCATTGTTGCCAGAAACTACTTCATCTCCAGTACTGAGAAAGCCGAGGGCACCTTTACCATATAAATCAAGGAAAAAAACGCAATTCAATTAGAATTTAGTGAATAATTAATGTAACTGCATACATTTGATATGCAAATCAACATGTTTAGATTATATTTAATTCTTTGTAATTCATTATACATGCAGTATTGGTAGCTGGTTTTTTTAGGGAAACTCATGGAATCTGTATTACGTAAATGACCGCAATTGTTGCAATTTAAATATAAACAAAACTGACTAATTCTTTAACCTCAAATGATTCATAGAACATTGAGGAAATATTCTTTCGATCTTTATAATTACATTACAATTACTGTAATTATAGTTAAGCCTTCGAGTTTTTCCTTAAAAAAACTTTACTATATTAGTTGCGGATTAACGATCAGGCTTTTAATGTAGATGTGAAAAAATATTGCGCCTCGGTTTTGATACCGATTTTTTTAGTGCATCCAAATCTTAAATTCATTAAATTCAACCAAATTAGATGCCTTGAAACGATTTACATTATGTGAAATAACATTCAATGGTATAGATTCAGTTAATCCAATTTCTGCCCATTTTTTCAAGCAATCGGAGTCTTATGTCGGCAATCGTCCGAGTTATTTATATTTTAATCCTGATTTATCGGCATAGACCAATGATTTAATATAACTCAAAGAAAATAAACGCGTTTGTAAGAAATATTTTTGTTTAGTATATATTTTTAAGACATCGATTTCATCTCAAATAAAACGATAGGTCTGTCGTTTGTTTAGAAGGTCTTTTAGCATACAAATGTGAGAAATATGTTTGTTTAATTTAGATCTTACGATCTCTTGTCCCATCTCAGGCAAAACGATAGTTTTATCGCCTTTTTTTTGGTAAAGATGGTTTTTATCGCATTGAACCAGATACCGACTACATTTCATTTTTCGCTAAAATTAACAATGGGTTGTGTTGTGTTTATACTCAATATAAATTCGCTTATTCTATCTAAAAACTTCGATAACACTTAAGGGTAGTTAACCGCCAGATGCTTGATACTGATGGGGCATCTTAAGAGATGGCTTGAAACCAACATTTTCATTTGTACTGTGAACGTTAACTTTTATTACTTGTGAGTTTGTCACTGAACACTTTGGTTAGTATCGATTTATATTAATTTTAAGATGTATCTAAAGCTCTATTATTTATATTTGATGTTTTCACTGATATTAATGATTACTATTAAGTGAGCTTTTCACTGAACACTTTGTCTTCTAGTATTTCAGTAGTTTCGTAAGTATTTAAAGATTACTTGTATTTCTTTTACCGTTCTAACCATTTTCAAATATTAAAGTACAACTGAATTAAATCTGTCACCGTTCATCTTAAATAGTATTTAAAACAATGTTTCTTGATTACTGTTTTGATCAATATTAAATGATTTATATTTAAGTGAATATCCAAACATTGGTTGAGTAGTAATTTGAGAGAGTTTAATTCCTTTTAAGTCCCATTTCTTCATTAATTTCTTACATATTGTTCCTTCGATTATAAATATTCGTTTGTTTCTTCTAATAATACTCCCAATGTCACTAATCGTTTATAGCTCAAGTTTCGAGAAACAGGAAACGTAGATGAACGACATACAGGGTATACAAGAAGCACTAATCAATTCTACAATCGTTTTCTTCAAGTGGTAGATCAAACCAAACCAACAGACATAGGTCCCCGGACCAGACTTCGTGCTAGAAGATCTCTGAAAGTATCTGTGGTATCCAGAGAAAATCGCGTCAATAAACTTAAGTGATCTGAAGAACACGCACCGCTGGACCTCAGCTTTAATCTCTGATGAGTCTCAATTTGGTCTGGCTCCATATACACGTAGAATAAGAGCGTGAAGACGATTTGGCAACCCAGAACGTTTGGCAACAATCCAGGACGTTCACAGAATGCAATTTCAGGTGTTTATCACGTGTTCTCATACAGTCAGAGTGGTTCGTGCATATCTCGAAAAGCACAAAGTTGGGGAGTTTGCCTTGGTCTACGTAATCACCCGATCTAAACCTTATCGAACAGTAATGCGAGGTATTTAACACGCCAAAAAAATTTTTAAGAGACTTTTAACTGAATGAAATTAAATAGAGCAGAATGGCATTGATAATTTAATATAAGAGTGACCCGAAGGTGCAGTGTAGTCGTAAATAATCTTAGAGGTTATACGTTATTCTAAAAAACAAAATAAAAAAAAATTGGTGCTGCCGAGACCTGAACGTAATTTTAAAAGAAATGGTTGTTCCAATTTTTCGTGGCCTGTCTGATTTTTCAAATACAGAATGTAGTAAATCCGAAGATAGGGAAGCTTGTACTAACGATGAAAAGGATTACTTTGAAGCTGCGTTCGTCAAAACGACTACCTATTACTCTAGACGCTTTAAGTGATCTTATCAGAGACCTCGACTTTTCAAAAGGAGGATCAGAACTGTTGGCATCTGTTGAAAGACAGGAATTTACTTTCTCCGGGTACTAAAATTACATTTTTTTTGTTTTTTTTGTTCAGAAACTGATGTTGTTTTTTGTAAGTCGGTGGTCTTTTATCAAAAAGGTTTGAAAGTTTGAATTAAAGGAGGACTATGAAACCATATCTCTTGTATTGGCCAGACTCAAGTACCTTGCGTTGCTTTAAAAATGGTAAACTTTTTATTTGGGTAACAAAGCGGTTACACGAAATTTCCATCTTTTCTCTGTTTGTGAGATAGCAGACCTAAAAGCGAGCATTGGATTAAAACAAACTGATCTGAAAGAAAAGACTTGACAGTTGGGAAACAAAATATTATAAATCCAGCGTTAATTACTACAGAGAAAATAATTTTGCCTCTATTGCACATTCAATTGGGACTTATAAAACAAAATGTCAAAGCTCTGGATAAAAGTGGTTCCTGTTTTAATTATATATCGAGGAAATTTCCTTGTCTGAGCAAGGAAAAAAAGTGCTGGCAGTTTCGATGGACCGCAAATAGGGATTGCAATCCCGCAAGGCCGGATCACGCATTCCCGCGGGATCCCGCTGCTCTATTAATCTGCTTGATCCCACACCTTCAAAGCCCGGATCCCGCAAATTAAAAATTTGGCGCTAAATCTTTCGCGGCGTAAATCGCGAGTAGCACGAGCGCGACGTTGCCGTTTCGCACAGCGCGCCACGCCGGCGACGAGCGGACGGTTGGCGGGTTGTCCTGTCAGTTGTTCATAAAAGGTACTGCGTTGCGCAACCTGCGCACGTCTTTCTGTATAGGTGACCAGTGTTTTCGTATTCACCGTCCGGCGTTTAACGTAAGTACCTAAATTTTGAAGAAAGAAATGACGTTCTTTGAGTCCGATGGTATCAGAGGAGAGTACCTGACGCTCGCCTATGAATATATCCTGACGGTTCAGCCTACTAGCGTAGAAGCCGAGAGAGCGTTTATTAATTAGCGGGATTTAATGAGCTGCGGGATTGTAATCTCTAACCGTAAATTAGGGCTTTTATGAAAGATGACAATTTCCTGCATTCAATGAATTATATAGAATCATTAGCCTGGTTTTGTTTCGTCAATGTTGTAAAACATTTTCTAGGTAATTATAAGTCCGAATTAAAATTCGAAAATTATCACGAATTGGTAATAAACTTGCTAGAAAATTTCAAAAAGTTTGAATGCAACATAACCATCAAAGTTCCTCCACAATCATTTGGACCCGACATCCGGACAACCTTGGCTTTTAAAGTGAGGAAAAAGGAGAGCAATTTCATCAGGAAATAAATATGGAAGGTACCAGGGTCGATGGGACGAACACATGATGGCTGAATACTGCAGGAGTATCATGCGTAGATAGATAACTTTCATCACTATTTAGTCAGAGGACGCATTCAGAATAATTAGTGTTAAGCAAAACAATTGTTTCAACACCTTTGTAATTTGTAACAATTTCCGCCTGATGTAACCTAACGATACAATTCCTTTCAAAATTACTTAATTAGCTGTGATTTAATTACCTTGAAACTTTTGATATTTCGACACTTTAGCGGATTAGGAATTGCCAAAAACAAGTTAAAGATTTAACCTTTCTTGTCAATTTTGTAAATTATTTATAATTGCCAATATCTTAAAATAATGCATATATATATATATATATATATATATATATATATATATATATATATATATATATATATATATATATATATATATATACCAACACAAAACCTTAAACAAACAAACCCTGATTCATTACTACCGAATGAAGATGAAATAATTAGACAAATCAAGCGGCTTAAAAATAACAAAGCTTCTGATGCAGATGGAATCACTGCTGAACTTTTGAAATCCGCTGGTTCAGGTACAATCAAGGAAATAACCAAAATTCTACAAGAAGTTTGGCGAACCGAACGGATTCCGGAAGATTGGAAAGATGCTCTAATCCATCCACCACACAAGAAAGGAGATAGAATGGATATAAACAACTATAGAGGGATATCGCCTCTCCCAGTTTGTTACGAGATTCTATCTCAATGTCTACTAGACAGAGTACAGGGGCAGTTAGAACCTAAAATTGGTGAATATCAAGCAAGTTTTCGACCGGGCTGATCCTGCCCTGAACAGATCCTGAATCAAAAGTTGATCCTAAGACAACAAAAACTGTGGAATACAAATCTCGTCTGTACATTTGTGGATTTCAACAAAGCATGTGATTCTATTGACCGCGAATCTTGAAAGAACAAGGACTAGATCTGAAATCGCTGGCAATTATTAAAGCAACATTAACTAACACAAGGTCAAAAGTTAAATTCATGGGTGACATCTCAGAGCCCTTCGAAATTAAAACTGGAGTGAGATAAGGGCATGAACTCTCGCCACTCTTATTTAATTGTGTTCTAGAAAAAGTAATGCAAGGGTGGCGTGAAAAAAAGTCGGGACTGAATATTGACCAGCCCATTAAACTTCCAGAAACTAGACATTCTAAAAAACAAACATCCCATATCAACGGATATTCTTAGTTTTATAGAACATTGCATGTCCAATACATATTTCATTTTCAAAAATAAATTCTTTAAACAAATTCGTGGAGCTCCTATGGGCTCCCCTCTTTCTCCGGTCATAGTTAATACTTTTATGGAACACTTTGAAACTTAAGCCATTAACACCAGTCCGTTGAAACCTACTTGCTGGTTCCGATATGTAGATGACTGACACCTCCGTCATTTGGCCGCACGGACCACAATCTTTAAATCTGATCTCCCTTTTCTTAACGTTCTAATATCGAAAAGGCCAGACCTAAGCTTCTCCTATTCTATCTATCGTATACCCACCCACACAAACCGTTATCTGAACGCGAATTCACATCATCATCCATCCCAATTAAATTGGGTAGTCAAAACTTTAGTCATGAGATCACAAAGATCGTCGGATAGGGAACATAGGAAAACAGAACATAGGAACTTAATTCATTAGAAACGGCACTAATTCAAAACGGCTATGACATGCGTCAAATAAAAAGGCATATTAATAAAGGCAACAATAAAGGCAAAGGCAATCAGGCAACTGGTCATACCAACCAATCTACTAGGGAATTGTCCCAAAATCCCAAAGTTCTTCTGCCATACATCAAGGGTGTTACTGATAAAACTTGCCACGTATTCAGATCCCGTATATCCCGATATTTACAACAGAAAGAAATATATCCAGTTTCCTCAGACCAGTGAGGGATAATATTCCACAAGAGTCACATGGTGTCTATAAGATTCCTTGTTCTGGCTGCTCCCAATCATATATCGGTCAAACTAATAGACGTATCCAAAATCGCATATACGAGCATTCTCTCGCCGTCCGATCATCATCATCATCAACCTGTATCGATTCACTGCAGGATGAAGGCCTCTTCAGCATGCTTCCAACTTTCACGGTCCTGGGCTTTACTCTTCCAATGATGTCAGAGACTTTTGTTTGTTCCTTGATCCATGCACAGAACTTTCTGTCTCGTCTTGTCATGCCAAGCACACATTTTTCCATTCCCCTCTGTGCCACCCGAAGTATATATATATATATACATATATATATATATATATATATATATATATATATATATATATATATATATATATATATATATATATATATATATATATTCAGTGACACGTTCGAACTCTTCTGAAGAAATTTTCAATAAAGGTTTTGCATAAATGTGACGGTGTTTCGTTCATACAGCGCTCAATTTCGGCCTTCGGTACTTGGGTGGTCGTGGGCTTGTTGGCGTAAACTTGAGACTTCAGGAAATCCCACCATAGGCATAAAATCGCAAGATCGTGGCGGCCCATTGTAGTCACCAAAACGGGAGATAACACGACCAGAAAAACTCGTGCAAGACCGTCAATGTTTCTTGGGCGGTATGGCAAGTGGCACCATCCTGCTAAAACCACATGCCTTCAAGAATGATACCTTCCAATTGATGGATAAAGAACTGAGTTATTGGCACGATAACGCCATTTATCATTAATGCAATATTTGCTTCGTTTTCAGAAAGAAAAATTGTCTACTGATTCCTCTAGGTTTATCCACCTTGGTCCACACACTAAACAGTCACTGGCTGGGGATGCATTTGTTTTGCATGAATCATTCGTGGATTGTGTGAGCCTCAAATGGGGTGCCTCTTAACGAAGTCATCAAGGATGTGGTCTGTTGGCAAAAGTTGTTGATCAATTCTCCTATTGGAATCTTCGGTGTGAAACACTAAACTCAAAGAAATTTACCAGTAAATACCAAATCACTTCTTTAAACTCTTTAAATCGTCTCCTGATGATGCTAAGATGGTTTGCGAAACGTATGTCGAAAAGTTTAAATAAGTGGAGGGTCTTGGACTATCGGTCAGACTCTCACGAATTGCCGTGATGTTTTGTTCTGAACGACCACTACGAGCTCCTGTCGTGTGTTTCACATTAATAACTGAACCAGTACTTTTGAATTTTTCGATTATTCTTTTCCCAGGTCATAAATTTGGAACATTATCTCTAGCGAAAATCAGACGCACTTTAACGAATCGCAGCAACCAGACTTTCAGCATTTTATAGTGATGTTTAACCATAAAGTTGCATTGCTGTATCATGAAGCGTTTCATGTTTATTAACTCCTATCTGTCTCTTATCGACCTGTTACAATTTTTGACCTATTCATTCATGATAGGCAAAATGGCGCGAAATTTAAATATTGCTTATTATAACATCTTTTACTTCCAACGTCGTTAGATTTTACAGAATTAATGTTAAGATGATTAAACCACACACTACATATTATTTTTTTAATGATGATAAACATTTAGAAAAATCCTGGTAAAACGAGAGTCGCATGAAAACTTCTCGGTCTGACACAAAGATAGCGCATGTATGTGACATTTAGACGTGTGAGAGTGGTTGCTTGTTTGTGGCTGTCGAGTAAAACAAATAAGCGTTTAGGACAATATAATTTCGAGCTGATTTACCAGGTCAGTAAATATGAAACTGGAATTTCCCCATAGATGTCCCGTCAATGTAATTACCCTTAAACCTTACCATTAGCGCCCTTTCATCGTTGACATCTGACAAAGATTTTCAACTGACAACAATACAAATTTCATACAACAGCATAGTTTATAATAGCGTTGAGCATCAAACATCGAATTTTGTGCCTGGAAACTAGGATTTGCGAACTGTATTGATTTTCAATTACCATTTGAAGAAAACTGCTGCAGAATCGCATCGAATGCTTATGGGGTCTTACGATAAAGTTGTTCAAAATAGGAGCAAAGTAAAAGTTCTTTATGAAAAACATAAGAACAATAGAATAAAGAATTAGTGCCAACAATGTCATAAAATGCGTGTAACAGACATAATGTAACGGTTTCAAAATTATTTTTATTATTTACTATTTCTTTTTAGTACTTAATTCCTTGTTTATATTTTTTTAATTAATTCAAAATAAAAATGTTTTTAAAAATATAATAACTAAACGTATTTCATTCCGTTATACAAAAAGACGAAAAAAATCCACCAAAAATTCAATATCACCTTTATATTGGAGAGCCTCCACACATTGGAGCCAAAAAACAAATCCCACGCTTTTTTACAATGACACATTAATTTTCTCTTCATCACTTTATTCTTATACTATTTTTTTTTTATTTTCTAATTCAGTTTACGATAAAGGGTATTTTTTAGTTTTTATATTTTGCGTGTGACTTCCTTGGGTGTTGTAACCGTGTCTCAGGCTCCCTCTCCGAAACCAAATCGTTTATCCTGACGATCCTATTCAGGATAATGGGACGAACTTATTAAATTATTGTATTGTCATCGGCCCTTGACAAGTGTGCAAAGTTTCAATTTAATCTGACGTTTTGAAGCGGGTGAAAAGGGCGTTCAAAGCTTCCGTTACATAGATTGATACAGGTGAAGCGAATAAAAGCGTGTCAAGAAAGTCACGGCCTACGATTATTCGAGATTCTTGCGGTTTGGCGCACATAAACCGAGCGTATTATATCTCATTTCTAAACCAATTAACTAAGGTTTAATGTCCATAACAAGCCAAAACGAAAGTTACCATCATAACCCAGATGTAAACACGTTTCAGATGGCTACAAAACTCCATGACCTACCCTACCAAGTGCTTTCACATACGCCGTATTCACTGGATTTGACGTCCAGTGTTTATTTCATTTCCCAAAGAAAGAAAATTATCCGGAAGATGAAAGCGGAGGTAACCATTTATTTTGCAGAGTTGTAAAAATCTTATCTTTTCTTTGTTAGACTGATATTTTTTCGAACGTCCCCCGTATGGCACTTTTTTTTTAATTACGCAGTTCAGATACGTTTTTTAAAATGGTATTGTCACGGTTTTTTCAACTTCAAGGCCGTTCTACATCGCGGAAGAACCAAATATTATGTAATGTCTTTACCTAATCGATAGTTGGTTACCACCAAGACGATGTCTCTGTCCAGGAGAAGGTCCGGTCCGTACCACATGGAATTTCCACCGCCACATAACCAACCACCACCGTGGAAGAACACCATGACCGGTAACAAACGTTGGTCATGTAAAGGAAGCTGCAATAAAAAAAAAGTTTAAACACGAGAAAAAACACTCCAACTGACATTTCAGTTTCTATTATCAGACTTAATTAATCAATTTTTTTAATGATGTCTATGATTGCGAATTCATTTAAGGATTTTTTAAATAATTTTCGCAAGTCCTTACGGTTTTTATCTCTATACCGTTAACTCAAAGTCATATTAAATCGCACTAAAAATATTCACACTAATATTTTTATGTAGAAAAATGAATAACAAAAACAAAGTATTTTTGTTCGAATATTTCCATAATTAATTTAATTTCCATAATTTTTCCATACCATAATTAATTTAAAAATGCAAATAAAAACACAGTTATTCCAAAGTTTCGAGTTTTTACTTCTGTCGGCAGTCCCCATGACTGCCTACCTTTTTTTTATTTATAGAAATGTCTGCTCAACAATCACAATTGTTCTACAAGAGAGTGTTGTAGTAGAAGTTTTAATGTCAGTATGACAAATCTACTCTAAAAACATATCTTGAGGTACTCTCCTGTTCAGTCTTCTATGTGTGTTTCTGCGTCCTAGTAGATAATGTTCAGAGCTGGGAAACTGCACTAGCTTGTGATGAAAGATGATCGTTCGTTTTTAATATACTCTGACACTGTTATTAGACCGAGTTCTTGGTGTACGTGTCGATTAGTCACGTACCATTGACATTCACAGCTATTCGTAATATTTTGTTTTGAAGAACTTGCATTTTGTTTACATTGGTAGGTACAATAAGCTAAATTCTGTTTTAAATGATGATCTCCTGTAGATAAGCTGGTTAGTTGAGAAAGTCTGACATACCCTTAGTTGAGTTAATTATCTGAATTCTCCATATTAATCTGGTAATCAGGAATACATTCAGATATTTTAAATATTGTTCGATTGTTTTCCAAGCAATTGGGTGTTGATTTCTGTGAATTATCGGAGGGTGATTGATTCTCCTTAAAGTAATAATTTTTGCTGCGCACTTATATGTATTGATTTTTAAATTCCATTTATTGAGCCCTTTTACAATGCTATTTCTAGCTTGTAGTTTGATTAGCGCAAGTTCAAGAGTATGTTCCTTGATTAGAATAGTTGTGTCATCTGCAAACATTAGAAGAGAGGCTTCTGTTTCTGGTATGTCGTGTGTATATAGGTTAAAAAGAATTGGGCCAAGTATACTCCCCTGTGGCACGCCGGTTTTAATTTTTCTAATAGTTGATGTTGTGTTGTGTACGGATGTTTGGAATGATCTATCGTATATATATATATATATATATATATATATATATATATATATATATATATATATATCATCATCATCATCAGCCCGTATCGATCCACTGCAGGATGAAGGCCTCTTCAGCATGCTTCCAACCTTCACGGTCCTGGGCTTTCCTCTGCCACTCGGGTCCAATATACTTAACGATGTCATCAGTCCATCGTGCTTTCGGTCTTCTTCGCGGACGTTTGCGATCAAGCGGTATCCACTCCAGGATTGCCTTGGTCCATCTGTCGTCCCATCGCCTCGCTATATGGCCTGCCCATCCCCATTTCAACTGTTTTACTCTTCCAATGATGTCACAGACTTTTGTTTGTTCCCTGATCCATGCGCAGGACTTTCTGTCTCGTCTTGTAATGCCAAGCATACATCTTTCCATTCCCCTCTGTGCCACCCGAAGTTTTTGAATTGATTGCGATGTGAGTGTCCAGGTTTCACTTCCGTATGTCATAACGGGTAGAACGCACTGATCGAATACTTTTCTTTTCAGGCAAAGTGGGAGTCTGCTCTTAAACACTATGTTGAACCTACCAAATGCCTGCCAGCCACATTTAACATGCCGTTCCACCTCCCGGGCGGTATTCCCCTCCATGGAAATCCTCTGCCCAAGATATACAAAGCTGTCCACAATCTCTAAATCCCTTCCTAAAACTGAAATTCTTCTGTCCTGAGCGAAGTTATTGAACATAACCTGACTCTTTTTCAGGTTTATTTTCAAGCCAAATGGTTCGCCAGCCCTTTGCAGTTCTTGTATGCGTCTTTGCAGCTCCTCTGGGTCTTGTGAAATGAGAATAATATCATCTGCAAATCTAAGATGGTTTAAGTTTGCACCATTGATCTTTACCCCATCCTGTTCCCAATCCAGTTTACGGAATACTTCTTCAAGGCCAGCCGAGAAAAGAATAGGCGATATTGCATCACCCTGCCGTACACCTCGTTCTATATTAATTCCCACTTCAAGATCATCAAGGTGAATTGTGGCTGTAGCTCCATCATATATCGATTCTAATAGGTTTACATAGGCTCTCTCTACACCTTGGCTAAGCAGTGCATCCATTATCGCATGCTTTGAGATGGAATCAAATGCTTTTTCGTAGTCGATAAAAGCCAAGCACAGTGGCATGGTGTATTCGTTGTGCCTTTCTATGACCTGCTGTACAACCTGGATGTGATCCATTGTACTGAATCCACGTCTGAATCCTGCTTGTTCTCTTGGTTGTGCGTCATTCAGTTTTTTTAATATTCTTTTAGAAATTATCTTAGTGAAAACTTTGTACATCACTGATAGGAGGCTTATTGGACGGTAGTTCTTTAAATCTTCCTGTGCTCCTTTTTTATGTAAAAGGATCACTTCTGCATTTTTCCATAAGTCAGGTACTTTTTGTTCTTTGAGGCATTTTGAGTTCGGTTTACCATTAAGGCGTGTTTTTTAGTTTTATTAAGCTATAATTAATTTCATATATATATATATATATATATATATATATATATATATATATATATATATATATATATATATATATATATATATATATATATATATATGAAATTAATTATAGCTTAATAAAACTAAAAAACACGCCTTAATGGTAAAGCGAACTAAAAAGTAAAAAATTATTTTTAGTATAAGAATAAATCCTGAATCCTTTCGAGTTAGCTAAGTGATTGCGTTAGTACAAAGCCGAGAATAGTGTAGTTTAGTGTAAATTAGTTATTAGACTCTAAGGCATTCTAGTGAGTAGGACTTTAGATTTAAGTTTTCGAACTAGCAATTTAAATTATAACATAAATATTTATTGATCTACATTAGATAAGATTGTAATATCAGTAAATGTCCTTCGGGGTGTTTATTTAAAAAAAAAACGATTTTCGACGGCAGAAGAAGCGGTCCATGCGCTCAAAATTCATATTTTGGAGATATATATGCAATCAGAATGAAAAAAGTGTTAAACATTGATTTAAACGTATGCAAAAGTGTATCGATCATGGCGTAGAATATTTAGAAAAACAATATTTGCTTTTATTTATTATTCCGGATACATAAATAGCAACCCGATCTCTATACTCAAACTGGAAACTATTTTAGAAAAAATAACATGAGCCCAAGCGAATTAGTAACAACTAAGAGCGTTAGATAGGGTGGTATCTTAAGACCGCTATTGTTTATCATCCTTATTAATGACTTTTCCAAGGGAGTAGATCTAAATATTTAAATAGTATTCAAACAGTATTCAAATAACAGTTTTTCTCCCTGCAAGAATTATATTTCGAATTCTACCATCAAGAACGAGAATTTCTAAATCCTTGAATAGCCTCCCCAGTCTCCAGATTTATCTGCTATAAATTATTTTGCCTTCCGTAAACTAAATGACCATTAACATGAATCTATTTTTTCCGAAGACGATGATATAACAGATCCTTTAAATTGGGCAGTTTTTTTTAGTCTTGAATAAAACACAGATGGCGTTGTAAATTTGGCAAAGTTTGTCTCATTTAGAATTGGATTGTAAAAGTGTTGCTGAAGATCCAGAAATTTCAATTAGATGTCGTTCACAACAATTTGAACTCAACAGTGAATCCCAACATGGCATATTTTATCAAAGGATTTATCTCTGAAGGCATATATGGTCACCGTAGGATGGCGCGAGTTGCATTGAGATTGCGACCCGGTATCGATATGACCAGTTGACTTGGTCTTGCTCTGTTCGTTTCGATTCAGCTGTCTCCCTGCGTTGGGCTCGAGCCCAGCTGACGACGGCTGTGAGGCCAGAAACCGGTCCTGGGAGGTACTTGTCTAAGCGTGGTGGCGGCGACTGATTTCAAACGAGCAGAGGAACGTGGAAGTACGGATGAAAAAATTCTGTTTTTCGTATATATATATATATATATATATATATATATATATATATATATATATATATATATATATATATATATATATATATATATATATATATATATATCATACACCCAACCGTTGGGTTCCACAATCTCATGTGGAACACACAACAACCTCCGTCTCCGCCTTAATGATATGATATATATATATATATATATATATATATATATATATATATATATATATATATATATATATATATATTTCGTATGAGACACTACATTAGGACATTTGATATAATAAAAGAAGAACTAGCAATACATTAAATTTTGGATACTTGAATATAAGCAAAAAAAAAGAAAGAAGAAAATAACATAAAAACAAACATAAACCATACCGTGCATGCGCACTGAGAGCCAAACCAAAGACGATGTACCTAGACAATTATACATCCACGTTGAGATCGTCGAACTACTTCAGTGCAGTGAGCGCAGTATCATTGAGTTCACGTAAGCCACCTTCGATACTTCTCAAAGGGCAGAAGTTCACCAGATGGTTCATTGTTTGACATCGCTTCAGACATATTTAGGGGAAGTCGCCATATTCTATTTGTGCAGCATGTCATTGCATCTGCCATGTCCGATTCTAAACCTGTTCAATCGACTCCAGGTGCTCCTCGAGAGGTTCTAACCCAGCATTTCCTAATCCCGCAGATTGATAAGGTTGATATTCCTGGTAGAGTTGTTTTGAAGGAGAGATGTCCACCTTTCATTAATGTCTGCGCCATTTTTCAAGTCTGTGTCAGTCCAGATTGGATGGCGCGATTTCAATCTATATCGTGGCAGGTTTTTCAGGTCCTTAAGTATGGGCAATTCTGACATATTTGCATCGTGTATTCTGTCCCATTATTCTTTCGTTGCCTTCAACCTACGCAGTTCCGAAGGAAAAAATTTACATCTACATCTACAACAAACTACATCTGGCATCGTGAAATCAACACCCACCGCATTGCTCTCTCCTTTGTCTAATATTTGTGTAATTGGTGAGATAGAGCTACGATTATGCTTAAATGTCATCCAGAATTTTGACAAAAGAGTGGACGTCTGTGGAGCCTCAAGAGGTGATCTTTGGCAAATATTGCCTTTCCTGTTTAAATGTCAAACACTATGCTGCAATTATCAATAACAAGTTTGTGGAAATCAACGCAAATTATGTGCTTTATTCAAGAATTTAAAAAATGGCTCAATTTAAAAGACCCTTTATTAGGTTTTCAACATCCTATACAGAACAAGTTCGAACCAGATTCATTCCTCATATTCATCTGATTTGTGTCCGTGCGATTTTTGGCTATTCGTACAAGCGAGAACCAGGAATTATTTCAATGTTGTACTGATTCACAAGGACATGTTGTGTAAATATAAGATAATTGTGACCTTTCTCAACAAGAGCTTTATTGATCGAACATTATTAATGATTGATATTAACAACTGTTATTAATAAAAATACAAATACATTGCAATTATTTTGTTACGTAAATAATTTCATGGTCTCATTTATTTTATTATATCAATAACGATTCTTTAATAACAGTTCTGTAGGTTTACTATGAATAATAACTTTAATTTACCTGAGGTGTGTAAACGTTCAAATAGAGACAGTCCTCCTCGCCTTCGAAGATCTCAGATCTTCTGTATATATCTCTCTGAGGGCATATGGCGTGGATCTTGGTGGCGTTTAACGTTGCGTTCCAAGCACCATAGGGGACTGGAGGCTAAAACAATGGAAATGCTTTAAAATGATTTAAATTTTTAAGAATAAATATTACAATTTGTTATTTAAAAAGCCCGCGTTGAAGATATGAAAATATTTTCTTATTATCAGTTGATATCAATGTACCTAACTGTCACATAGCAGATAATCAGAATCAATGCCAATTAAACAACGTCGTTGGACATTTTCCACTGAAACGTGAGGATAACAAATTATTTTTTGAGATAAATCACGAGTTATATTGAAATTTAAACGCACATTGTTTTATATTTTTATTTTCTTTATTTCGAACTTGCGCGTGACCGATGAGATTTGCTTTACATTGAACATTACGATAATGCATATGTCGCAAAATATATTACAGTATATTTATTTTAGTATAAATAAATAACCAAAGATTACTATCTAAAAATTTCCACTATATTTAAAATTGTATGTCCTAATCCATCCACTACACAAGAAAGGATATAGAACGGATGTAAACAACTACAGAGGGATATCTCTTCTCCCAGTTTGTTACAAGATTCTATCTCAATGTCTACTAGACAGAGCACAGAGACAGTTAGAACGTAAAATTGGTGAATATCAAGCAGGTTTTCGACCGGGCAGATACTGCCCTGGAAAGTTCCTAAATCTAAAGTTGATCCTAAGACATCAAAAACTCTACAATAAAAATCTCGTCTGTACATTTGTGAATTTCAAAAAAGCATATGATTCTATTGACCGCGAATCTTTATTCCGAATCTTGAAAGAATGACTAGATTTGAAAACGCTGGCGATTATTAAAGCAACATTAACTAACACAAGGTCAAAAGTTAAATTCATGGTTGATATCTCAGGGCCCTTCGAAATTAAAGCTGGAGTGAGATAAGGGGATGGACTCTCGCCACTCTTATTTAACTGTGTTCTAGAAAAAGTAATACAGGAGTGGCGTGAAAAAAGTCAGCCCTGAATATTGACCAGTCCATTAAACTGGGGAGAACCAACATCAAAATTGATTGTCCTATTATTGAAATCCTAAAAGAAACAGCAGAAAAGGTAGGACTCCAAATTTCCTTTGAAAAGACACAATACATGACCTGCAACAGACTAAGAACACCATTTCTAAAAACAAAATATGGTAACATCAGACGAGTCTCTCAATTGAAATATTTGGGTGAAATAATCATGGAAAATAGGTTGGAAAAAGCGGCCAATAAGGGTAGATGTCAAAAAATGGAAACGGCATTGAGACTTACACAAAATATTTACAACAAAAAATGCCTATCTAAAAACACAAAACTGAGACATTACAACACAGTTATTAAGCCAGAATATCTATATGGGGCAGAAACGCTCATTTTGAATAGAAGGAAAGAAAAATCATAAGAAAAATCCTAGGTCCCAAACAAATAAATAGCACAACATACCGACTTCGAGAAAACCACGAAATCAAACAATACACAGATATACATAGCGATATGAGAAAAAGAACACTTAAGTTTTACGGACACATAAAACGGATGAATCCGACTAGACTAACTAGACAAATAGTTGAATTTTATGAAAATAGGAGTAGAGCTAAAGTAGAAATAATAAAATGGATTGCTGCAATTAAAGAGGACCTAAGATGAGCAAATATTACACAAAGTGCAATTCAGTATAGAGGCTGTTTCAGACACAAAGCTGAAGTTTGGAAGGTTGACCAGGGAGAAATGTAGCGAGACTGGAACAACTTGGTCTGACGAAAGAAAAAAAGCTCATAGCGAAAGAATGAACTTAGTATGAGTGTAAAGGAAGGCTAATAACAACAAACGCCTCTAATTGTACTTCGCGTGGTCCACCAGGGCCCATACGTGAATAATAATGATAATAATAAAATTGTATATATAATAATCGTATTTGAAAAAGGCACTGTGTGTCGAAACAATTGTTATACATACAATTTTAAATATACTGAAATTTTTTAGATACTAATCTTTGCTTGTTTATTTAATGAATTTCCATCAAATATCGGCTAACTAAGGTAAATTGATTTTAGTGTATTTCTTTGACATCTTAACAATTCTTTATGGAATAATTTAAATATTTGCTGATAAAAGATTACTTTAGATTTATCTATTTCTTTTTCTATTTTGCCATTACTTTCAATTAACAGATCGACTACCTGACTTTGGACTGGACAATATAGGGATTACCACAAGAACGTAGAGGGTTTATTTCCACAGTATTCTACGGACCTTTAAGGGTAATTTTTGTTGTTTTCTATACTTTAGTTTGTTTCGGTCTCATTTATGCCACAGTCAAGTCTTTAAATCGATTTATATAAAATAGAAAGGTCTGGATCAATTTCGCAAAAATCCGGCGGATAAGATTTATTATATTTTAGGCCGTTTGCTGTTCCTATGGTGTGGAGATAACCTACAGACCATGTAAGTGATTGGTATTTTTGTATCACTAAAACAGACGGGATGTTAAAAAAGCACAGGGACAAAATTCAGTATCCAAATTTGCCGGGAAACACAGCGTGTTTCCGGTGATTCTAATTCTTCATCAGGATCTGATGCACAACTTCCTGAGATCACCAGTTATGATCTAACATTCTTAACAGCTATCTGTAAACCCCATTTAATAACTCACAATGAATTAAATGATTTGGTACGTAATCTCGGATTGTTAAAACAAACATCGGAAGTTCTTGGTTCTAGACATCAACAGTGGAACCTGTTAGATAACATTGCAAGTGTTTCACTTTACCGAAAACGGAATGTAACAATTTTAATTGTTATTTGACTATTTTTTTCTTGAAGGTATCGAAAATATTGTTAGAAATGACGAAAAAAAAAATACTGTGAATGTTAGAACCCGCAATATTAATATTAAGAGGAGTTTTAACTTTGAAATTTTATAGCTCTTCAGCGGAACATTATGTGGAAAGACTATTGCATATCATTGCAGGAAATTGAACGTTCTTCAAAAAAAGTCTCTTATAAATTTACTTTTTCAAAAATTATTCGAGGCTAAATTTAAATGCATAATAAATTTTTATATTTTTTCAATGTTTCGAAGAAACTATCAATTTTATCGAAAAATGTTTTTTTACCTTTTTTGTAGATCGTTCTATTTCCTATAAATTATAATTGTTTATTATTATTATTATTCACGTATGGGCCTTGGTGGACCACGCGAAGTACAATTAGACGCGCTTGTTGTTGTTAGCCTTCCTTTGCGCCCATACTAATTTCATTCTTTCGCTATGAGCTTTTTTCCTTTCGTCAGACCAAGTTGTTCCAGTCTTCCTACATTTTTCTCTCTGGCCAACCTTCCAAACGTCAACCTTGTGTCTGAAACAGCCTCTATCCTGAATTCCACTTTGTGTAATATTTGCTGATCTTAGGTCCTCTTTAATTGCAGCAATCCATTTAATTATTTCTACTTTAGCTCTACTCCTGTTTTCATAAAATTCGACTATTTGTCTAGTTAGCTTACTCGGATTCGTTTTATGTATCCATTTTATGTGTCCGTAAAACGTAAGTCTTCTTTTTCTCATATCGCTATGTATATCTCTGTATTGTTTGATTTCTTGGTTTTCTCGAAGTCGGTATATTATGATATTTATTTGTTTGGGGCCTAGGATTTTTCTTATGATTTTCTTTTCCTTCTTTTCAATGTCCTCAATGTCCCGCTTTCTGCAGCGTTTCTGCAGCATATAGACATTCTGATTCAATAACTGTGTTGCAATGTCTCAGTTTTGTGTTTTTAGATAGGCATTTTTTGTTGTAGATATTTTGTGTAAGTCTCAATGCCGTTTCCATTTTTTGACTTCACCCAAATATTTGAATTAAGAGACTCGTCTGATGTTACCATATTTTGTTTTTAGAAATGGTGTTCTTAGTCTGTTGCAGGTGATGTATTGTGTCTTTTCAAAGGAAATTTGGAGTTCTACCTTTTCTGCTGTTTCTTTTAGGATTTCAATCTGTTTCTGTGCCGTTAATACATCTTGAGCTAAAATTGCTAGATCATCAGCAAATATAAAATAAATATAAATAAGCAAATATAAATATAATATAAGTTTATAATTGATTATAAAATTAAAATTATTTAATTTTTAAAAAATTGAAAAATACAGATTTACTATAATTATTTTTTAACTAGTGTTATATCTGTTAATGAATTTTGATTTGATAATACGTTTCAATTTAAATAACTCACGATCCTTACGGGGTTTCGAAAAATTTATTGATGAAAATTTATAGGAAATGAAATGATCTACAAAAAAGGCTGAATAACATTTTTCGATAAAATTGATAGTTTCGTCGAAAAATTAAAAAAATGTAAAAATTTATTATGCATTCAACTTTAGCCTCGATTAACTAACAATCTATGTACACCTATTTTTACTATGTTACGTCAAAAAAGTTTAAATTTGTTGACATGTGCTATCGTTTCTAAATAGTTATCATTTTTAACCTGTTGTATATTTTTGTATTTTATGTATTTTTGGTTCTCTTGATACAATTATGTTTTTTCTTATATTCACATTTACATTTTTATGGCTCTATCTAATACTTTTATATTATTTGCTATTTTTTTTCTTAGTCGCCCATCATTTTGGAATGACATCATTTGACCACGGGAAATATAATTTATCGCATTTTGGTATCGGCTATTGTTATTGAAAAAGAGAGCTCAAAACAACATTATTTTATTCCTATTCTCGTTATACAGGGAGCTAACATGTGAACAGTACACTAAATCATCGCCTAAAAATCACCACCTAAATTTCTGGAAATGACCTATGTGCGATGTCAAAAAACATTATCCATGGTAAATACACGATGCTTCACGTTCCCCAGCGCCATGGCTTCTAAAATTGAACCCTCTGAATGAAGGAGATTCACCCTACTACCCATTTCAAAAACATATTTTCTTTTTTCGCCACCCTGTACCAGGTGTCCCATTAAGGATGGATCGCGGCCGTATCTTGAAAACTATTTATCCCACAGCTTCGGGAAAAAAAAACTTGTACTAAAAATGATCATGAGAAATTCACCAAAAATATTTTTAAGCTTCTAAAACGACCGCAAGAGGACGTGACGAGCTAAACATTTTTATGAATCATTTTTTTTGTGTATTTTCAAGTGTTAACCGAGTAAGAAAAATTCTCAGTTATAATTGTCTCCTACAACTTTGTTTTATGACATTTTATCGTAATTTCACGAAGAGGGGGAGGGGGGAGTTTTACCTATTGAGACAAAAAGTCGTCTAATGTCCGTTTGCCTTAACCGATTTTGCTCAATTTGGATTCATTTAAAAGGCAATTGCTGGGACAATCAGATAATCTAGGAGATAAATTATTTACTTTATAAATGAAACCGCAAGGTGGCGTTACATTCAACAATAGATTTTTGAAGTTTTGATCAGTTTTTTCAAATGGAATGGTACAGCTTTTATTACATGGCTAGAAACGTAATTTAAAGAGGAATCATCCAGTGAAAACCCGAAATCGATATCTCTGACATGTCAAGAGATATTTCGATTTTTCTGAAAAAATCAGTTATTATTTCACTACTACTTGCATTAAGTTAAAAACATATTAACCTAATGTTTGCCTTCCTCCACACTTTACCCAGGCTTAGGACTGATCCAAATTCTTCGTGCCATATTAATTTGGAGCGTGTTTAAAAGCCAACGTGGCAACAACGAAGATAATAATAATAACAACAGTCAAATAAAATTAACAGCACAACAGTCTAATAATTAACAGAATCTGACAAAATATCATAAAACAAAGTTGTAGGAAACAATTATAACTGAGAATTTTTCTTACTCGGTTAACACTTGAAAATACCCAAAAAAAATTATTTTTAAAAATGTTTAGCTCGTCACGCCCTCTTGCGGTCGTTTTAGAAGCTTAAAAATATTTTTGGTGAATTTCTCATGATCATTTTTAGTACATTTTTTTTCCCAAAGCTGTGGGATAAATAGTTTTCAAGATACGGCCACGATTCATCCTTAATGGGACACCTGGTACATATATGTATACTTGATGCTATTTTAATCGAACAGGAAATAAAAAAAGAACAGCCAGAATTATAATTGTTTTTTATCTTGTTATTGTTAATTTCTTAATATAAATATAAATATTTATTAGAAACTTATTTAGATTCGATCTTGATATGCAACAAGGAGTAACCTTGATATCAATTATGTGTCTATCGGTGAGATTAAAATTTGCAAAACCTTAACTGTGATTTTTTGCATTTGGAAGTATAAAGGCTACAGCATTAATTAAAAAAAATGTTAACTAAGATACAAAGAGGCCGAAGGTTGCTTGCTTATAGGAATCAATTTAATTTTGTAAGAAAATAATATTTCCTACAGTTCTTCTAACGGCTAGACACTAGAACACTAGAATTTAGGAGCTATCAATAACAAAATTAGCTCTAAAATAATTCACATATCGACATGGTTTTTGTAACATTGGTGTGATATTTTTTATTTCATGTAGGTAGTTATTAAAACACTTATTCACAGAAATAGCCTAACACGTCCCATTGTCAAGTAAATGTTTCTCCTTTATATCAACGGTTCATTGAAATTATCTGTACCTTTGGAGTGCAAAGATAAAGAGTAGTTTCGTACAAAGTATTACTGCTTTTTGTGTCTATGGGACAATAGGGCAACAAAAAAAACATTACCGTAAGAAAGGTTCGACTCATAGAACTTCTTTTGAACCTCGTACTTTACACATATATCTGCCCCTTATTAACCCAAAAAAGGTGCTTCTTCCGCATCTCCATATTAAGCTTAGACTAATGAAAAACTTTGTCAAAGCCATGGACAAAAAAGGTAATGGTAATGTCGTCTCCTTTTTTCCTCACCACCGACCCCATGTAACAAAAAAACTGTCTGTGTTATAGTAATTAGTTTATCATTTTCGGATTTAGAACTACAAAATACTTCACATACATCTATTTTCATCAATGTTACCTCAAACAAGTTTAAATTTGTTGAGCAGTGTAATCAGAGGCAATTGCAGCGCACATCTCATATTGAAAGCTTTCAAATTAAAATCTATCTCAAGAAAAGCAAAAAAAAGATATATCACACTGTTGTCAGACCAACAACTCTATATGGTTGTGAGTTATGAATAGAATTAAGGCTCGAGATGTGAAAACGAAGATTTGGAGATTCTCTAAAGAATATATGGAAGAAATAGAGTAGAAGACAACTAAGGAGCCATACCAGTTGTATGATCCTACTGTAACAACTGTGGTGAAATCCCAGAGGCTGAAATGGCTGCACTATGTCATAAGCCTGCCAAATCACCGAGACCGGAAGAGAATAGCAAAAAAAGGAACTTCAAACAGTCGAGGAGGACTTGCAAAGACTAAATCTTAGAAAATAGGACTGAAAAGCAATACATTCCATAAAAAAACTTATGGAAGAACGCGGAAGAGATTCTTTTACATAAAAAGGGAGCACAGGAAAAGAATGCTAAGAACACTGAATGACGCAGAACCAAAAGAGCAAGCAGAATTCAGAAGTGGATTCAGTACAATGGATCACATCCAGCATGTCCAGCCAACGGACCATGCAACCGTGCTTGGCTTTTATCGACTATGAAAAGGCATTTGACTGAATCTCAAAGCAAGCTATAATGGATTCATTGCTTAACCAAGGTGTAAACCTATTGAAATCGATAAATGATAAACCTACATCGACAGTTCTGGATTATCTGGAAGTTAAAATCAATGTACAATGGAGTGTACGGCAGCCTGCCTTGTAGAGGTATTCCATAATCTGGATTGGTAACATGATGGAATAAAGATCGATGGTGCATACTTAAGTCAACTTAGATTCACAGGAGATATCATTCTCTTTTCACAAGACCTAGAGGAACTACAAAGATACATGTAGCTGGAGGACCATTTTGCTTGAAAATAAACCTGAAGAAGAGTCAGGTCAAGTTCGGTAAATTTGGTGAGGACAGGATTATTTCTATTTTAGAAAAGAATAGATATTGTGAATCAGTACGTTTATCTTGGGTAGAGGATCTCTCAACGGAAAGGGATACCGCCCGGCAGGTGGAACAGCGTGTTAAATATGGCTGTCAAGCAATTGCATGCTCAAGATCTAAAGAGAGTGTTTAGGAACAAACTCCTACTTTGCCTGAAGGGAGAAGTCTTTGATCAATGTTATAACATACGGAAGTGAAATCTGGACACTCACATCACAATCAGTTCAAAAACTTCAGCTAGGAATAAAGGAAGGTAATATGTATGTTTAACAGTTCAAGATGGGACAGAAAACCCTGCACATGAATCAGGAAACCAATGAAAGTATGACATCAGTTTAAGAGTAAAGGAATTGAAATGGAGGTGGGCAGGCCATATAGCGAGACTATGGAACGACATGTGGACAAAGGCAATCCTGGAGTGGATACCGCTTGATCTCAAAAGTCTACGAAAAAAGACCGAAAGCACGATGGACTGATGACATCGATAAATCTATTGAACTTGATTAGCAGAGGAACGCTAGGACTGCGAAAAAAGTGAACAAAAAAACAAAACAAAACAAAAAAATAGTGAAAACAAAAAAAAAAATCTTAACAAGATTATTACAATGTTAATCGAAATTTTAACTTTTTTATAAAAACTCATTAATATAAATTACGAAAATATTTGGATTCGGTCATAACATGTAACAAAAAGTAACTTTAACCTTGGAACAAACGATATGAACCAGATTTCTAGGCAAAAAATGGGTGTTTGAATATGCAGCAGTAAGCAAACCGTATACATTGCGAATTTCGAAACCTAAACTATTAGCAGGAGTAAAAAACGCAGAAAAAAAGCTTTTCTAACAAGTTAATATCGACGCTTTAAGTAATTTATCAAGCGTTAAAGAAGTATCCTTCAATTTGATTGTTATTATCTTGAATAGGACAAAGAGATTGATGTAAATTGTACTGTTGCAATATAAGACATTGCAATTTTCTGAGAGTAATAACAAATCTATATAGAAATCACCATTCTTAGAGAACATTTTACAGTCTGTTTTATGAAGTAAACTCCCATTAACAGATCTTATATGTTACGAGAAATTGTAACTGTCTTTGTAAGGCAGTTTAAGTTAGAATAAATGTATTGTAATAAGTATATACCAGGGTCATTCGAAAAGTCCTCGGTATGACTAATAAAGCACAAAAATTTTGATTTTTTTTCTATTTTTTAATGTAGTCCCCTGGCAATTCAACACATTTTGCCCATAGTCCGGTCAATCTAGACATTCAAAGGTACATAAATTCACATCAAGCTGGCAGTGAGTGAAACTGTTCAAAACATTATTAAAAATAACATTTCAAAATTCCCCGTCGTTCCGGTACGTGGGAAAAAAATGACTGGAGGTCAAAGGTAAAAAAAAATGGGTTTTATCGCGATTTTCATCAAAACGGTAAGTTTTATCGTAAAATTACCTCAAACAAAAATTGCAGATCATAAAATTATCTATAATCAATCATTTTTTTCCTAAGAGCCACCGTTCCTGAGATATAACGATTCAAAAAGTTGTAAGCGTCATTATATGCACACGTTTTCACGCCACCTCTGAGGTAGAGTTCTTAGCTCGTTTTTTTTTAACGTGGTTTCCTCAGTAGGCCTATTCCACAGGTCTGTTGTGATTCTGTTTAATTGTAAACTAGTGCATAATAACAGATATTAGCAAGGGTTGGAATTGATAAAAGCGATGGAAATTAAAAAGCAGTAGAAAAATGTATTCGTCCGATTCATAATCTTCAATTACTTCTTCTTGTTGTTCTTCTTCTTGATATTCTTCTTCTTGTTCTTCTTGATCTTCTTCCTCTTCTTCATCCTGGGTGTAAGTGAATTGCGTCAGTAGCGATGTCTCTTCATTGGTAGCAAACGAATCCTCTACTGTTGGTGATTCAACATTAGAACACGACTGGCCTTGACAATTCATACATGCCAGAGCACAAAACAGTCCAACTTTTTTGCAACCACATTTAGCCCTGCATCCCTTTTTGCAGTTGCAAAAAATTATGTTTAGTAGTTTTTCCGGCGCAGGTGGGAGTAAAGTCTGAATTGGTTCAAATGTATTGTCGACCAACTTCCAACCCCAGTCTTTTGGGTCTAGCTGATAACCAAGCCACATTTGAACTTGGTAATATTCCCGAAAAAGATGTCGATGAGCAGCAACTGAGGTTGGAGGAAGACAAGCTAATTGCACTTGTTTTTTATTTCGAGTATTTTTAACAAAACATACATATCAATACTTATCTAAGCAGAAAGTTTTCTTAGGAGCTCCGTACATAAAAAGAAGAAAGCGAATTCCGTTGGTGATCATTTCTGGTGGAGTTGAATTACTTTTTTTAAAAACTTCGGCACATTGAACTATATCTTGTTTTTCAAACATTTTAAAGATTGTTGTTTTGCCCCTCCTGTAAAATGCAGATGTCGCATCACAGCCAGTTATTGCGTGTAAAAATGGTACATGATTTTAACACTTTGCAAAAGTTGATAAACTTTTTGATGAATATATTTCCGATTTATTTTGTGCTTTTTCTGGTTTTAAAAAGAAAATAGTTTTTTCAGTTGGAGTTCGAGTAGTGAGTAATACGAGTAAGTCTACATCTTCACCAACAACAATAGTTGTATTTGTCAAATTAAATTGCTCTATTGCTGTTTTAATAATCAGTATATCGGCCTCGTTATTAGCTTGTTTAACCAATATATCTTCAGCAGTAAACTTTTCTTTCAACACTGAAATGAACCGAGAGTTGTTGTGAGTATTTGCAATAAATTTCTGTTGACTGGTAGGAACTGCCATAAGTTCATCAAATAAAATATCGGAAGATGAAGATGTTGCTCTTAGGAAAAAAATTATTGATGCCTTTTTTATAAATAATTTTATGATCTACAATTTTTGTCTAAGGTAATTTTACGATAAAACTTACTGTTTTGATGAAAATCGCGAAAAACCCCATTTTTTTGACCTTTGACCTCCAGTCATTTTTTTCCCACGTACCGGAACGATGGGGAATTTTGAAATGTTATACTTTTACTGTTACTGTTACCTTCACTCTTATTTTTCTGTCTAATTTGACTATTTGACTACCAACGTTTTTTTAACATTTTTAATATCCAAAATAATCCTCATCATTTAAGGCGGATCTGCAAAGTGAGCTATTTTTTCCGATGTGCGAAAAAATAATGGATGGGAATCAAATCCGGCGAATAATGAATGTGGAAGGTTAGTTGAAAACACTTTGAAGCGTGGGTAATTTGCAATGCAATGCAATGCAAAAAAAGTATTTAAACAGATGGTTTTATTGATTTTAATACACGCTTTACAGATAATAAATTACTTCAATACACAAGACAAACAAATTTATTCCGTCTTAACTAGTTATAAGGTGAACGTTGAATGTTAATATCCTAATAATAATGCCTAGAAAAAATCGGGAGTGGTTTTTATAGACATGTGCGAAAAATGTGATCGAAGAAATAGGCATGAATTTGCCAAATATTTAAAGCTTAATTTATCTACAAGACATTATACAGGGTGTCTCATAACTTATACGCCATAGAGCAACGGGTGATAGTACAGATGAAAATAAGATTTAGTATATTGACAAATGTTAATTATTAAAAAGATACAGGGTTATGAAAGTGAAACTAAATTTTCGAAAAATTGAGATAATTTAAAAACGGTTGAAGATATCAGGATTCCTGGTTGGGTAGAGCTCTTCATACCTTTCAACTCTTATTTTATTTGACCACATAATTTTAAGAAATAAAGTAATTGTTTATATTCAGATTAATACTATTCATCTTTTAAATGCTCGTTAAAATCATTCTAAAAAATTAAGTTTTATCTTAGAAACGACGTAAAAATTCTTTTAAGTAAAATATATTAATTATATATTATATATATATATATATATATATATATATATATATATATATATATATATATATATATATATATATATATATATATATATCTATCTTTTAAGCAAACCTTATACCTACATCCAAGGTTGTGGGAAGAATGTGTCGCGTAGTTTTTGACTGCCGCGAACATTCACCGTAGGATGGCGCGAGTTTCATTGAGATCGCGACCCGCCATCGATATGACCAGTTGACTTGGTCTTGCTCTGTTCGTTTCGTTTCAGCTGTCTCACTGCGTTGAGCTCGAGCCCAGCTGATGACGGCTGTGAGGCTAGAAACCGGTCCTGGGAGGTACTTGTCTCGGCATGGTGACGGCGACTGATTTGAGACGAGCAGAGGTACGTGGAAGTACGGATGAAAAAAATTTCTGTTTTTCAAATATCTCTCTCCACGGCTCCACTACGCTATCTTTTGAGCAAATCTTATACCTACATCCAAGGTTGTGGGAAGAATGTGTCGCGTAGTTTTTGACTGCCGCGAACATTCACCGTAGGATGGCGCGAGTTTCATTGAGATTGCGACCCGCCATCGATATGACCAGTTGACTTGGTCTTGCTCTGTTCGTTTCGTTTCAGCTGTCTCACTGCGTTGAGCTCGAGCCCAGCTGATGACGGCTGTGAGGCTAGAAACCGGTCCTGGAAGGTACTTGTCTCGGCATGGTGACGGCGACTGATTTGAGACGAGCAGAGGTACGTGGAAGTACGGATGAAAAAAATTTCTGTTTTTCATATATATATATATATACGTGGATCACTACATCTATCTTGAGCAGAGTGTTTCAATGGAAGAGGATACCGGGAGGTGGAACGACGAGTTAAATGTGGCTGGCAGGCATTTGGCAGGCTCAACATAGTGTTTAAGAGCAAACTACCACTTTGCCTGAAAAGAAAGAAAAGTCTTTGTTCAGTGTGTCCTGCCCGTTATGACACAAGTGAGACCTGGACACTCACATCACAGTCAGTTCAAAACCTTCGAGTAACACAGAATGGAAATGGAAAGATGTATGCTTGGCATTACTAGACGGGATAGAAAGACCTGCACATGGATCAGAGAACAAACGAAAGTGAGTGACGTCATTGGAAGAATAAAGCAATTAAAATGGAAGTGGGCAGGCCATGTAGCGAGGCGATGGGACGAAAGATGGACCAGGGCGGTCCTGGACTGGATACCGCTTGATCGCAAACAACGAGAAGACCGAAAGCACGATGGATTGATGACATCGTTAAGTATATTGGACCCGAATGGCAGAGGAAAGTTCAGGACCGCGAGAGTTGGAAACATGCTGAAGAGGTCTTCATCCTGCAGTGATTTGATACGGGTTGATGATGATGATGATGATATACGCATACATAGTCCGAAGTGGTTTATTACAACTCCTCAATCACTATTATAATGATATTATAGGAACAAAAAAAGTAAGGAAAACCTCTCAAAATAAACAAATGTGTCAAGTAATTTAACAAAAACATTTGTAGAATTAATGCAGTCGATGTCATGGACAGTAATGGATACAGTACAAAATATTAAAAAACGTTTTTGTTCATTTTTAGAAATTTTTTAAATGTACAAATATTTTTTTCCCGCATTCAAAACTGTTATTTCACTAAATATTTATTAAATTTCCTATTTTGTTTTAATTATAATAATGACAATTTGCTCAAATACTATATTTTCCCTCACTATATATTGAAACTTTAATTTCCATCACAGCGAACATAAACATTTAAAAGTAATAACATGTTTAAAATATTTTTATATCTCGTGAAAGTGCAAAATATACAGCTGTAACATTGTAAATTTCACTTTAAAAAATCAAAACGTGCATTACCTTAAATCTTAAGTTGTCCACCGGTGGCTTGGCGAACGGAATGCCTAAAAATCCGAATATGTCTCGCCCCTCTCGCGTCTTCAAAATTTTTCCTTTTAACACCCCATCAGGGCAACGAACGATGGGGTGAGAGCAATCTTCGATGCATTCTTCACAGGAGAAAACGCGAACTTCGGCTAGTAAACAAATCCCAATTAGAAATATAATATAATGATTCATTTTTTGTTCTAATTATTAGGTGTTGACTAGAGGTCAATTTTCAATTTACTGGACAAGAAAATCATTACGATCTAGCATATATTTGCTGTACAGAAGCAACTAATATTAGGGGGGGCTATCGGAGAGTTTTCGCAGATATCCCCACACAAATCTGGTTCCGCTGATGCCATAATAAATTGTTTAGTGTTAGTTGAGTCGTTGTTTATAACGAATCACCGAAGAATAATAAAATATTCCGTGCAAATAGATATGCAGTAAAATTTTGCATTATTTATTTTAATGCACTTAAATATGCAGAAAAGTAAACGTGTTTCTTAAGTGGTACTAACGTGTAACAAAAGTCTTAGAATTTTTGAGTCACCTAGTTATTCATTGATTAAAAAAGCTACTCTTGGAATATTGTAAAATATATTTTTTTATTAAGAATCGTGCCTATGCCTTACATCATCAATTTCAAAATAGCGACAAAAAATTATTTCATTATACACTGTATGGCGGGAAAATAACAGAACCTTTTAAATTTAAAGAGAAAAACTAGCTCCATCTATTGAAACAATATATAATCCGAAAGCTGTATATCGCCTCTATAAAACGAGACTGCCATCATTAAAATCGATGAACGGATTGTCAAGTTATAACCCTTAAAGTGACAGTACCTTTTATCAACTCGTCACGAAAACACTATGGAATAAAGAGCCAATTAATATTATTCAACATTGCATGTAGAGTACATATTTGATCCTCAAAAATAAATTCTTTAAACATATTCGTGTGGGCTCCCTTTTTTCTCGGGTCATAGCCAATATTTTTATAGAACACTTTGAAACTCAAGCCATTAACAGCAGTCCGTTGAAACCTACTTGCTAGTTCCGATATGTAGATGACACCTTCGTCGTTTGGCCGCATTGACCACAATCTTTAAATATGTTTCTTTCGCATTTGAACAGTATATATCCTCAGGTTCAATTTACAATGGAGACTGAAAACAATTCTGCTCTCCCTTTTCTTGACGTTCTAATATCAAAAAGGCCAGACCAAAGCTTCTCCTAGTTAGTCTATCGTAAACCTACCCACACAAACCGTTTTCTAAATGCGAATTACACCATCATCCATCCAAATTAAATTCGGTGCTCAAAACTTTAGTTGTTAGATCTCTAAGGTTATCAGATAAGGAACAAAGGCAAACAGAACTTTATTCCCTAGAAACGGTACTAATTCAAAACGCATGTGACATGCGTCAAATAAATAACAAGGCATATTCCAACTCCAATATTATCTCGCTATATGCTCTCTCGTCAAGAATAGAGAGACCTTATTCACAGTCAACAACCCATACTTTTCGTATATGTAATGTTAGATTTCTTTGGACAGCGTCGAATGAGACAACAGTAGCTGAGTGTTACATGCACACAACTATTGGGCTCCACAATTTCATGTGAAACACACAACAACCTGCGTCTTCACCTAAATGAACATTTTGCTAGTCACACCCACTCAAGCACCAAACCAAACCAAACCAAACCAAACCAAACTAAACCAAACCAAACCAAACCAGACCAGACCAGACCACACCACACCAGACCAGACCAGACCAAACCAAACCAGACCAAACCAAACCAGATCAAATCTTTCTTGGGTGTCCGTGTTAGCTGAATGTCCACCGGTGGAGGGTTTAATGTTAGATTTCTTTGGACAGCGTCGAATGAGACAACAGTAGCTGAGTGTTACATGCACACAACTATTGGGCTCCACAATTTCATGTGAAACACACAACAACCTGCGTCTTCACCTAAATGAACATTTTGCTAGTCACACCCACTCAAGCACCAAACCAAACCAAACCAAACCAAACCAAACTAAACCAAACCAAACCAAACCAAACCAAACCAAACCAGACCAGACCAGACCACACCAGACCAGACCAAACCAAACCAGACCAAACCAAACCAGATCAAATCTTTCTTGGGTGTCCGTGTTAGCTGAATGTCCACCGGTGGACGGTTTTGCTCACGTTTCGATGGAATCTTATACATCTGTTCAAAGCGTTTTCTCGACTTTGTTTGGATGACTAATACAGCAATTCTACCAGACCATCTCGTCCATCTCGACGTTACGGCTTTCACTTTAAAGCCATTATTAAGAGAATCTAATTGATTTGCGCCGATTCCTTAATATACATATTGGGGGAGAGGTAGATTAAGGCCCCAAAATAAACTCGGGTGCATAAAATAAACGGTTAAAATTATAGAAATGTAAATTCGATCCATATGCAGTATCGAAAGATGAGTTTCAAATTTAAAGCAGAAATAGGTATGTATGTTGGTTTGGAAGAATGTTATATCATGAATTGGGTCGCTGATCGTATTATGCCTATATTAACAACTAAGTAAATAATCATTAGACAAATCACAGGGAGACTAATTGAGCGATAATTAACACATAATGAAAACTATTTAAAAGTATTTTTGACGTGGTATGAAACGAAAGCCCAACACTTGAATTTAAAAGCAGAAGTAGAAATGATAGAATTGTGGTATAGGGAGTTAACCCCTTTATAAAAATTTCGATTACACTTTTCCTTTGGATTAATTTTTTTCTTGATTATTTACCATCCTTTCACTCTATCAAAAGGCAATTTTAAATCGATCTTATACAGAAAATGTGTAAAACAAATGGTAAAAGACGTTAAAAACTAAGCTGAAGCATTATGTTTTACCAAAATAATGACCCAAATAATAAAACTGTTGCATTGACTTCCACTAACAATGCTAGTTTTGAAATTTTTTAACATCCTCTCTATTATTCAGAACTGGCTTCCAGTGACTAGTTTTTATTCCTCGAGCTGAAGGAAAATTTACGGGGAACCGTTATTTTTTAAGGAAAAAGCTACAGTATTCGGGGTTTATATTGAAGAACTCCTTCATCACATGTGGAATGTAGAACATGATGTTATTGGACTAGTTTTTTCATCAGTCATAGTAGAAACCGGTGGATTCTTGCGTCAGCTATAATATGAATTATAAATACGGAAACCTTCGGATTTATCATAGACGTTTCCTGCTTTGTCTAAAGACACTCTTCAATTACCAATAATGAATCTTTCAACAGAAATTGTACACTGTATGTCGGAAAAAAAGGCATATTCATTAACTTCATGCAACTGGCCATATCCGTCAATCCACTAGAAAATTGTCCCAAAACTCCAAAGTTTCCAATATATTTATATCACTCTCGTCAAGAATAGAGAGACCTTATTCACAGTCAACAAGCCATACTTTCGTCGGCTTCCCGTCGGATGGCGTTTATATGTATGGCTTTAAAGTGAAAGCCGTAACGTCGAGATGGACGAGATGGTCTGGTAGAATTGCTGCATTAGTCTTTCAAACAAAATCGAGTAAACGTTTTGAACTGATGTATAAGATTCCATCGAAACGTGAGCAAAACCGTCCACCTGTGGACATTCAGCTAACACGGATTCCCAAGAAAGGTTTGATCTGGTTTCTTGCAATGGCTAAATTGAGAGAATTACACTACGAATTGTTAAAGCATCCACCATATTCACCAGACCTTATTACTTTCGTCTGTTCCCAAAGCTCAAGTAATCCTACTTGGCAAGCGTTTTTCCTCAAATGAAGCTCTTCCAGAAAGTTAATTCAGAGATGGAATAAATAAATTAGAGAACCGTTGGAAAAAATTTATTGAACTTAAAGAAGAATATACGGAAGAATAAAGTAGTTTTTTCAACTATAACCTTGTTTTATCATTTCCGCTCAGCGAACTTATTACTACTATTGTTTAAAATACTCATTACCTTCATCGTTAAAGAAACGAAAAGTAACAAAACGAAAATGCAGAAAAATATAGGAAATTTCTAAAATTCGAGCGAATTTTACTTAAAGTGGTGGCCAGAGAATCTGACACACTTAAATGCCCAAAAAAATATGTTTTACATATCGAGAAAGTATCTTGAAAATGTTTTCGTTTTTGAAGGCGACATCAATTTCACCGGCAAAAAAATTGATACGATTTTAATATTCGGATTTATACCGTACGACACCCGATATCAAACCATAATCGTGGCAATTTTAGATTTCACCCATAGCTAATCGGATTTAGAACACCCAGACTAGAAATTATGTAATAATTACTGTGCTAATGTTACCAGTTTATAAATTATTTTATTTTACTTATTCCTATGCTAATCTACCTTCCAGTGTACAGCTTTTTATTAAAACTGATTATCCTTGCGTGTCACTTGCTTAATATATTCCTACTTTATTCCTCTACTTTATGCTCCTTCCTCAATCTTTTTAATACACTTTTTTCTCGACTTTCCTCTATTCCTTTTTCAGATTACTCTCGTTCCGTACACTGCACTTCGTAGATCTGTTGTGAGTCCGTGAATCCGTTTTCAATTTTTTATTTATTAACTTTATTTGTTGGTTTTTTTTTCTACGTATTTCATATCTTATTCTGTCTCTTCTTGTTTTATTCTCGATTTTTTATCATAATTACATTTTTTTTACCATTTACTATATACCGATAGTAAATACCGATACCGTATCGGTCGTAAAGTATCGATACCTACTCGGTATTGAATGGAAAGCATCGATACTTACTCGTATCTCGTAGAATTAAGGATAAATAAAACAGCTGTAAGTAATGAAATTATGTTTACTGAAATAAACAAAAACGAATAAGTCTAAGAAAAAAAAACTCGATTTTTGAAGTGCTCCCTAAAAATAATAATTTTTCAAGGTGTTTGCCTATTAAACGATTTCTTGGATTGACTTTTAATGAGGAGACAGACAAACTGCGTAAAACTAAAGATGCGTATGTAGAATAGCATAAAGTGGTATATACTATTCCACTTGTTTCGTCATCTAGCTTAAATAAGTACGTACCTACATAATAAAATATAACTGTTCTTCCGACCAGACTAACCATCGCGTACCCGTACCAAGTATCGATATGAATATTTCACCGATGCCTACTTGGTACTCGGTTCCAAAGTATCAATACCGAAAATTACGAAGGAAACACCGTTGGAAATATAGCAGAAAGTTTTTCTACATCCTCCAGATCGTCGGATCACCAAATAAAAACTTTAAAACTAAATCATATTAATTTTACTCGATGACTGTTTCGTTAATCAAGTTAACATCATCAGAGTAATGATACTAATAAAATAATTCATTAGTGATTGTTTTGTTAAAGCAAACAACAAAAGAAACGCAAAATAATGCACATGTTATTATTATGGGAGTGTGTATCGTAATTTATTTATGGAAAAATGGTTTGACGCAGTAAAGTCCATAATAAATAAATATTCTAATTATGCCATTAAACAAAAATTATCCAGTTTCAAGTAATTCATATTTTTATGTATTTTTAAAAATTTAAATAACATTTTACAAGGGCTACTCTGCACATTTACTTATACTAGTTTATTTTGAGAATAATTATATAGTTGATTCTTTTGCCATTCATAGTGTCCAACTGTCGACATAACCCTCCCTCAAGTCCCTCCACTTATCTCTTGATATTACAGAAAATTCATTCGCAATCAACTAGTGATCCCCTAACTAGTGATTTATTGAAATATCATAAACTCTCTGTAGTTGGAACTTTACGCGCTAACAAAACCCAATGTTGGAACCCAAACACTACAATGTTTGGGTTCCAAATAGATATTTCAATTTTATCCTACGTACCAAAGCCACAACAAATGGTGTACATGAATTCGTCATTGCATCACGACAAAGAATTTGATCCTGAAACCGGAAGTCAGCAAAAACCGGCTATTATTCCATTTTACAATCAAACCAAAAGTGGCGTTGATGTAGTTGATACATTATCAAGAACTTATGACGTTTCGCTTAATTCTAATCGTTGGCTTCTTACAATATTTTTTGCTTTACTCAGTCAAATTGGAATAATTAGTATGATTATACACATATTTGATAGTGGCATCGAAAGAAACAAAACTAATTTGAGAGGAACATTCATTCGGTAATTAGGTTTATCTTTAGTAAAACCCCACCTGAACACAAGAAGATAGAACCAAATATTTCGTAGACAACTGCGTTATAAAATTGAAATTATTTTCCAAAATCCGTTGAAATCCTGCAAGAACCTCCAGCAAAAAGACCTAATACAATACAGATATGTTCAATGTACCCGAGGAAAAAAGATAGAAAGACTGGGCACATGTGTAAAAAATGTAACACGCCGATATGTTTGGAACATGCATATGTTTTCTGTCAAGATTGCGATAAGATAGATGTTTATGATGTCAACTAACATTTTTGGTTTTCACTAAGAAAAAGAAACTACTTTTACTAAGAAAGAAAACTTTACTAAAAAAGAAAACTAAACTTTTACTAAAAAAGTTGATGAAAAAGTTGAGTTTTTGTTATTTTTTCACTATTATTTATTACAATATATTTCCTATTAATAAGTGTCATAAATTATGAATTTGTGTTGGTTTTATATCATTTTTTGAGAATGTGAGATCATGTGAGATTCAATCACCTAGTATACGGAAAGTTAAATAAGTAACCAAACATTTATATTTTAAAAAATAAAGTTGTTTTAAAAATCCCAAAAGCTTCCTTCTTTATTTAGGGCAGTAATTCGTGAACGCCCCTCGTAAAAATAATACAATATGGTTTTCTTTTCAATGGTGACTGAACTTACTAGGCGGCTATATTTTACATATAATCTCTTGTAATAAAATATAAATGTAATGCATGCTAATAGCCAAGTTTTTTTTATTAGAAACAATTATAATATTCACAGAAATATTATAATTGATAGATTGGGAAATTCATACCGAACGTAATAACACATTTTTTCTAAATAAAAAAGCTATAAACAACACACACACTCGTCAATCTTGCTTAGAAATGATCTTTTTAAAAAAGTGATTTATTATTAGGTTGTAAATTTACAGTGGCGACCAATAAAATCAGAGTGTTGGAGTCTTGTTAATATATTTTATTTAAGCTCATTTTTACATTGCTTCTAAGACGTTTACTTTCCAGAATCAATTGACCAACTTCCTACAACCAATTTCCAAGAGGGCGCGCGTAACATTCAAGACCTATTACAGTTTTTTGGGATTTGGAAAATAAATAAATAAAATACTTGTTTATCTATCACTCTCTATATATATAGAGTGATAGATAAAAAAGTATTTTATATGTATATATATATATATATATATATATATATATATATATATATATATATATATATATATATATATATATATATATATATAGTGATAGATTATTGAGGAGATGAGAGAGCCTTATTGGCCGCTTTTTCCAACCCATTTTCCATGATTATTTCACCCAAATATTTGAATTGAGAGACTCGTCTGATGTTACCATATTTTGTTTTTAGAAATGGTGTTCTTAGTCTGTTGCAGGTCATGTATTGTGTCTTTTCAAAGGAAATTTGGAGTCCTACCTTTTCTGCTGTTTCTTTTAGATTTCGTTCAAAGATCAAGCTTCGTTTCAAGATTCGGAATAAAGATTCGCGGTCAATAGAATCATATGCCTTTTTGAAATCCACAAATCTACAGACGAGATTTTTATTGTACAGTTTTTGATGTCTTAGGATTGACTTTAGATTCAGGATAGGATCTGCCCGGTCGAAAACCTGCTTGATATTCACCAATTTGAGGTTCTAACTGTCCCTGTGTTCTGTCTAGTAAACATTGAGATAGAATCTTGTAACAAACTGGGAGAAGAGATATCCCTCTATAGTTGTTTACATCCGTTCTATCTCCTTTCTTGTATAGTGGATGGATTAGAGCATCTTACCAATCTTTCGGAATCCGTTCGGTTCGCCCAACTTCTTGCAGAAGTTTGGTTATCTTCTTGAGTGTACCTGGACCATCGGATTTCAAACGTTCAGCAGTGATTCCATCTTCACCAGAAGTTTTGTTATTGTTAAGCCGCTTGAATTGCCTAATTTTTTTCATCTTCATTCGGTGTTAATGAATCTGGGTTTGTTTGTTTAGGGTTTAGTGTTGATAATCTGTTTAAGGGCTCAGGACAGTTTAGTAGTTGTTCAAAATATTTCGCAAGTTTTTTGCAATTGTCTTGGTTATTTAGAGCTACTTGTGCGTTTTCCTTTTGGAAGCAAAGACTTTGGGGTTGATAGCCTGTTAATTTAGTTTTAAATGTTTTGTAAAAGTTTCGGGTGTTATTTTTTTGGAAATCTTTTTCTATTTCATTAAGTTGATTGTTTTCATATTTTCTTTTAGTTTGTCTAATTAGCTTCGATGTTTCTTTTCTTACTTCTAAAAAGATGTTATAGTTTATTGCTGTTTTTTTGACTGTTCTAATCTTTGAATGCTTTACTTCGGCTTAATACTGCTTGCTCGCAAACTTGAGAATTTTTGTTCGGTTGTTTTCGACGTTTTTGCAAAGGGACCAACTTTAAGGCTGTTTTAATAATTTTTTGTTTCAATTCTTGCCAGTTCTGTGCTGGTTGTTTATTAAGCTCTTCTGTAAGGGCTGGTTTTATTTTCGTTGGGTCGAACTTGGGTATTAGCGGTCTCTTTTGAATAAGGTTTTAAGGTTTTAAGCTAAGTTTGATTCTAGTCAAGTAGTGATCCGTGTCTATATTTGCTCCTTTCCTGACTTGAACATTCAAAATCTCTTTATAATTGGGGTATGAAATGGCAACATGGTCAATTTGAAATTCACCCATGTACGTGTTTGGGCACCTCCAGGTCTTTTGTTTTGTTATTTTCTTCATAAAATGAGTTGACATTATTTTTAGATAAATTGCGAACATAGTTCAACCAATCTTCTACCATTATGGTTAGTCCATTTATGAGTGGGAAAACTGCCGACTATTTTCTTGTACTTTTTTTCTTTCCCTAGTTGGGCGTTGAAATCACCCAATAGGATTTTTACATGGTTAAAGGGAATTTTAGAGATAGTCTTTTCCAGAATTTTCCAGGACTTATTTAGTTTTTCAGGATTAGATTTATTTTCTTTGTTGCCTAATAAAGTTAATTTGTCTAAATATATATATATATATATATATATATATATATATATATATATATATATATATATATATATATATATATATATATATTTAGACAAATTAGCTTTAAATTAAGAAACAATTTAGAAATCAAGTAATAAAAAAATATAGCAATTTATTATTTACCTGTATTTATTTCTTAATTTTAACTTTAATTATAAGTATACACATTCTCTTTGGATTAGAAAACATTTTAGTAGCATAGCCCTTACTTAAACTTAAAATGAAATCAAATGTATAAAACTAACAAGTTTGATAATGAGATCAATGAAACAGTAACAAAAAGTTTATTATCTTGATTTTATTCGTTATGTTGGGTTTAGTTTTCTCCATCACGGTAACATTTATTGTAAAGAAAAGTAGTGTGGATATATTTTGCAGCTTCCTCTGCATGCACTGGAACTTGTGCTTCATGTCACATGAGTTTCCGTCACCTATGTTTATTATTTTTTATATATATACTAGTATTCATAGTTATTCATATTTTTTATTTTGAGTTTTTCCTCGTAAAAAAGGTCGACTATCTTAACTCTTCTCTCTACATACTCTTTTATCAGCTGCATTCCCCATTTACATACATATTTTCGCCTTTTTTCCGTAACTAATTTATTTACCCTCAAGATTGCCATGGCGTTTCTTGTTGCACTATCTAGAAAACGAAAAATTAAGGTCAAAGGTTATCTATTGTTTTTTCTTAACATCGAATATATTTTTGCTTTTTTGATCATTTTATTAGTATTTTTAATTATTGATTGGCATCTTGGTATAAGGTCTTTGAGATGTCGGCATGCTGCTATAGGTATCGAAAACCAAGCTGTCTGAATTTCTTGTCACAAGGTTTCTTTGTTTGCTATTTTTTTACTAGCAAGACGTCGTTGTAACTTCTTTCAAAGGCAACAAGATCAGATTTAGATGTTGAACCTACTGATTTATATGAGAAGCTCCCCATAATTTGATGTGACCACCATCTTGCTTTACTGTGTCCAAAGTGCGACCATTTGATCGCATTCGTAATGCAAAATTAAACGCCTTTTTTAGGCTACAAAGTACTAAGCTTCAACAATTATATAGACTAAACAGTCTTACAGAATTACTCCTCTTTTTATAATATCGTTTTATAATAAAAAAACTATAAAAAAAACTCTTATTTTTTATTTAACTGAGGTAGCCGATACTTGATGGAAATTTATTTTAAATATAAAACCAAGATTAATATCTAAATTTCCACTATATTTTAAACTTGTACGTATGACAATTGTTTCGACACACAGTGTCTTTTTCAGATATTAATCTTAGATATTAATCTTGGTTTTTTATTTAAAATTAATTTCCATCAAGTATCGACTGTCTCAGTTAAATATATTATCGAAGCTTCAATAAGCATTTTAGCCTTATATTATTTTAAACTACAATTAAAAAGTAACATCTGCACCCAAAATATTTGGTTTTTAAACAAGTGTTATCAATCAGATGTATTTCCCCAAATACATGTGTCTGAAAACTAACAACACAACAGAGTCAGCAAGGAAAGGACAACAGCAAGGTTTGAAGAAATGGCTACTTGAAGATAGAAGAATTCAATATAATAAAAGGGATATATATATATATATATATATATATATATATATATATATATATATATATATATATATATATATATATATATATGTTAAAGTGATACATAGTGAATTAACTCATAGACTAAACAACATTGAGTTTGATATTTTGGACTATTAAGTAAGGCAACCAATTTCCAGAATAATTAATAAAAAGTTTGCAATTCAAAAGAAGAAATTGGAAAACCTTGTATCCAAGAAAGAAATTAATAAAAGTGAATACATCGCAAATTATTCCGAACACCAGTTTTTCAATAGATTCGCCAACCTTACAAATTGTAGTTTTACTACTGAAGAATCTAAGTTACTTCAAATGGGCTTTTAATATAACATAAAACCCAAAGACAACGAACATAACAGAGAACACCTTGGAGTGGAGTGTGAACTTGTTCTGTCCAATTCAAACACATCACAAAAACACCTAGCGGCACACATAATCAGAAGTCTACCATTTGAAAAATTAAGAAAACATCAGATCACTGAATTCCATACAGCAAAAAGGATTAACAAGAAAATCAAAGAAAACAATATTATCATGACTAGAGCGGACAAGGGTAAGTCCATTGTTGCGATGTTTAGAGATAATTACATATTAAAAACTAATGATTTTTTAAAATCAGGGAAATTTCACAAAATGGATTCTGATCCAACGAATACCTTTCAAAAAAGAATTAAACAAATATTAAAAGATTCGTCAATTTTTAACGATTATGAGAAGCAACAATTAGTAATTATGAATCCTCAAGCCCCAAAGTTATACTCGTTAATAAAATTACACAAAGATAATTATCCAATCAGACCAGTAGTTTCCTTTGTTAAAAGCTCCTTCAATTAAATTATCAAATAAGCTTATCAAAATCATTTTGCAATACATTAATTTTAAACCAAAATATGCCATTCTAAATACTTATGATTGCATCAATAAAATTAAAGATATTAATTTACCCAAAAAATCTAAACTAATTTCTTTCGATGTACAAAATTTATTCCCTAGTATACCACCATATGAAGTAATGAGATTAGTGGACAAATTAATACTAATTAAAAATAACGTTAATTCAATCATAAAACAAGAAATTTTAGACCTATTATCAATTACTTTGGATCAGAATTATTTTGAGTTTGATAACAGATTTTATTTTTCGAAAGAAGGTTTGATAATGGGGAACCCTTTAAGTCCTTTACTGGCGGAAATTTTTATGGATAATTTAGAAGATAAGGTATGTCAACATCAGCTATTCAAATCATCACTTTACTGGTATAGATATGTTGATGATATTATAATTTGTTTTACGGGTACTGACAGACAATTAAATCAATTCCTAACTTATATAAACTCTTTACATAAGAACATTCATTTTACAGTTGAAGAAGAACAAAACAACAGTATAGTATGTCTAAAAACAACTTTTTAGATTTAACAGTTACAAGAAAAGAGAATAAACATGATTTTGAAGTCTTGTCATCCTTATTCTCAAAAAATGGCAGCATTTAATTCATTCATACACAGATTAATAAATACCCCAATGTCAATAGATAAATATAACAAAGAATTGAATGTCATCAAACAGATCGCAGTGAATAATGGTTATGACCCAAACATTATAAATAAAATAATTAATAAAAAAAGGTATAATAATACCATTAATTTAATATATCCTGTCAATAAAGTCAAGAACACCGCATACAAAACATTTACATATACAGGAAAAGTCACCAAATTAATTTCTAAACATTTGTCAAAAACTAGCGATATAAATATTGCATTCAGAACAAACCATAGTCTTGGACGCTTAATAAAAAACAATGAAAGTCAAACAAATAAACTTTATAAATCAGGAGTTTATTTAATTGAGTGCGGTTCTTGTTCAAAAGTCTATGATGGACAAACAGGAAGATCCTTTTCCACCAGGCTTAATGAACATAAAAGAAGTTATATTAAAGAACAGAATAATTCTCATTATGCCAATCACTTAATGTTAGAAAATCACACTTTCAACGATAATTTCAAAATGTTGCATAACGAAAATAAATTTAAAAAACTAAATCTTTTAGAGAGCCTAGAAATTAATAAAAGAAAAAATTTGGGTATTTTACTTAATGATCAGGTAGACTTGAATGGTTCACCCTTGTTAAACTTATATTACTCTAGACATTGAAACGCGGGACTACCACTATCATCATTTATGGTTTTATTAGATTAGTTTAGGTAGTAACTGCTTTTCTTACTGTTAGTTTAATTTAGTGTGTATTTGAAAAAGACACTGTGTGTCGAAACAATTGTCATACGTACAAGTTTTAAATATAGTGGAAATTTAGATATTAATCTTGGTTTTTTACTCTTATTTTTTGACCACCTAATTTTTCCCAAAAAAATCTCATTAACTTATAATTACGAATAAAGTAATTGTTCATATTCAGGCTGTGGTAATCTGGACAAATTAATATTATCTTAGAAATAACGAAAAAATGAGTTTAAATAAAATATATTTATAAGGCTCTGTTGCTTTATTGACCACTACTGTATATTGGTGGCCACGACTTTTTTGAGTGCTTCTTATCATTTGTTTCTTTGTTTGAGATGTGTTATCACTTCCACCATAGAGTGAATCCCAAAAATATTCGGACAAATGTATATCTATAAGTGTGGTTATGATAATAAAAAAAAAATAATCAAAAATTATGTATTTTATAAAACTATCGGAAAAAAACGCAATATATCATTTTATTTTACTATATCACAAATAAAATATTAATTACATTTAATTACACATCTAATAACTGTAGAAAAGATAAAAAAATAGTTTAAAATCACTTTACGAAATATTTATTAAAATTTTAATTTATTAAAAACCTCTTGTGTTTTCAAATTTAGATTTACTTTTAGATTAACATTGTATTTTAAAGCAAAATCTATGAATTCCTTTCGGTATTCGTCATGGTTTTGTTCTATTCTTGTGTTTTATTAATATTTGTAAAACTTTAAATGGAAAAGAACAAAAATATTTTTTCATATTATATTCTTGACAAAATGGCGATGAAACGACTAATTATATGCTTTAGTCTCCAATTTAATATTTACACTATTTTCAAGAAAAAATGACCATATATTATAAACATTTAAATATAAAACAAACATAATTAAATATAATTAAATATAACAAACATAATTATGTTTAAACATAATATAATGTACTAAAAAATTTCTAAATTTATTGGCTTAATGGCGACGGCTGTTAAAATTTTGTATTTAAATTTCCATCGTCCTCGTTAATATAACTTCTGTTTACAATTCCTGTTATTTTGTCAGGGAGATTTTCTCCTTCCCCACGTCCTCGATCAGCAAAATAGTCTGTAATCTCCTGTAATGTTTTACCTTCTGTTTCAGGCAACCAAACATACAACACCGCGATTCCCAATGTAGCCACAGCGCTATATATCCATAGTACACCGGCCAGTGTTACCACATTCACCATATTGAGAAAAGTTTTGTTGGCGAGGAACCCGATGATATAACCGGTACCCGCAGAGAAGCCTGCAGCACTGTCACGCACTTGACTAGGAAATATCTCCCCCATTATAATCCACGGAAGAGTATAGATCATTAGATAACTGAAGAAACCCACTGAAATAATTGTTATCAATGGGATCCAGTTGAGGTTTCGGGCTGAGTCCGAATTGATGAAGTTTATATCATCGATACTGCTCGCTCCGACGCGATAAGAATAAATTCCTGTCACAATAAGGCTGAGACTAATGCCTAATAGAGACACAAAAGATAAAACTCTTTTTCCAAACCGTCGGACAGTGAAGAGGAGTAAAACTGAAGCTGCCAGTTCCACAACACCAATAAAAATAGTGGCGAAATAAGAATCAATAGGTGCTTGTAAAAGTTGAAATATTTTAACTGCGTATATATTAATTGGAGTGATGCCAAAATGGGCTAAAATAAAGGTAAAACAAACCAAAAAATATGGCTTAAGAAAAGAGGCTTTTCCATATAACTGAATGCTACAAATCTCCTTTGTTTTATTCTTCAACTCCTCACAAATGTGGTTATATTCAACATTTACTTCTTCCATTTTTAACCACCCTCTTAACCAGGCTAAACTCTTCCTGGCTTCTTCGGACCTTCCCATTTCAATTAACCAGTACGGTGATTCCGGTATTATCAGCAGCATTATTAATCCAATTATTGGCACAGAGGCGTTGATGAGTGCCATGGTTCTCCAAGCAAGCGCAGCTCCCAAGATGAATGAAATCATGACTCCAAAGGCTATAGCTAAGGTGGATGTGGAGCTCATGGCTCCTCTCATATGTGGTTCCGTTATTTCAACTACGTAGATTAAAGTCTGAAAAAATAATAAAAGTGTTGTTTATGCTGGATTATCTGGATTATTGTGAGAATTTTCAATATTTTCTCTCCCTCTTCCTGAGTACCTCCCCTCCCACACCCACTTCACTACTGGACATCCCAATTGAAAAATGCTATTTATGATTGGCTCACTATAAATGGCGCTTTAAAATAATTATAAACAGTCCATAAGGCTGAGAATTAAGTTGAGATCCTATTACTAAATAAGGTTGTATGACATTCTTACCGGAGCTTCCAGCAAACCTCCAGAGAATCCGCTAAGACTCAAAGCAAGGAAAACGTGCCACGATTTCGATGCTACGAAGAAGAGCAGGAAGGCGATCAGGAAGAGAAGGCTGATCACCTGCATTGATCTCTTTCTGCCGATGGGTTGAGTCAAGACGCCCGAGAGAAGACAACCCATTGGTACGCAAAGATAGCTGAGGGATCCTTAAAAAAATCAACCATGAGTTAACGTAGTACGAGAATCATTACTATTAAATGTTTTTTTCAAAACTGCTATATATATATATATATATATATATATATATATATATATATATATATATATATATATATATATATATATATACCAGGTGTCCCATTAAGGATGGATCGCGGCCGTATCTTAAAAACTATTTATCCCACCGCTTTGGGGAAAAAAAATTGTACTAAAATGATCATGAGAAATTCACCAAAAATATTTTTAAGCTTCTAAAACGACCGCAAGAGGGCGTGACGAACAAAACATTTTTAAAAATCTTTTTTTTTGTATATTTTCAAGTGTTAACCGAGTAAGAAAAATTCTCAGTTATAATTAGCAAACTGTCTCCTACAACTTTGTTTTATGGCATTTTGTCGTAATTTCACGAATAGAGGGTTGGGGGGGAGTTTTACCTATTGAGATAAATTGTCGTCTAATGTCCGTTTGCCTTAACCGATTTTCCTCAATTTGGATTCATTTAAAAGGCAATTGCTGGGACAATCAGATAATCTGGGAGATAAATTATTCAGTTTATAAATGAAACCGCGAGGTGGCGTTACATTCAACAATAGTTTTTTTGAAGTTTTGAAATGATTTTTAAAAATGTTTAGCTCGTCACGCCCTCTTGCGGTCGTTTTAGAAGCTTAAAAATATTTTTGGTAAATTTCTCATGATCATTTTAGTACAATTTTTTTTCCCCAAAGCGGTGGGATAAAAAGTTTTCAAGATACGGTCGCGATCCATCCTTAATGGGACACCTGGTATCTGGTATATATATATATATATATATATATATATATATATATATATATATATATATATATAATTATTTGAATATATAATTTTTATTTATAAGTATTTGATGATATTTATTGCCGAATTTTTCAATGGTAATTATTTGGCAATCGTATTCTCAAATGTTGTTCGCTTCAAATGAAGTTCCAATTGAACTCTTCACACAAGTGAAATGGGAGAATGCCAAACACCTTCATGAACACACAATAACCTGCGTCTCCGATAAACATATTGCTAGTTGCTTGACTGTGTTCCACATGAGATTGTGGAACCCAGCAGTTGAATGTATCGCACTCAGCTAGTGTTGTGTCATCGAACGCAGTCCAAGAAAATCTAACACTGCATACATACGCCATATGACGGGAAGTCGGAGAAAGTAAGGGTTGTTGACTGTAGATAAGGTTTCTCTATTCTCTAGACAAAACATGTGCTCTCCAATGAGGGGATGGGGAATCTCGTCTCCAGTCAAGCAACTACTTTTTGTTGGTTGTTTGACTTAGGATGGGCCGCACCCATCCCTTCTATTGAAGGGCACATGTTTCGTCTCTTGATGTTCAGACTCTTCATGGCACCGACATGTGCTCTCTCGTCAAGAATAGGAAGATCCGATCCGTAGTCAACAACCCATACTTTTCGCCGACTTCCCAGCGTATGGCGCATATATGCAGTGCTAGAATTCTTTGGACTGAGTCCAATGAGACAACAGTGCTGGGTGTCATAAGACAGCAGTTGGGTGTCTGATGCCCGTTGGGTGTCTGAGCCCGTCCCCAGTCAAACAATCGACAAAATCCTCATATATATATACAGTGCAATTCTTAAAAGCTGACGATTACGCCAGAACAGTAAGCTGAAAGCTAGGAAATCCTTTTTCAGCATTTTAGACAAAGAAGTCTTAGTGTAAGTAAGTTCAAAAACCTAATCAATGCATTTAACAGAAGCTAAAAAGACAGAAAAACAACAAAACCGGTTATCCTAGCTATATCGTGTAATTTCCCACATATAGTAGTTCCATTGATCACCTCATATCAAAGGTAAGATATATAACCCCATATCACCTAAAATTATTGACGTTTTCTATTATTTGTTTAGTAGTAAAAGTGGTATCGTATTAGTGCTTTTCAACATCATACTCCACAGTTTAACTGATAAAATAAGGATATGATATAAGGATAATCATAAGCATATTAATATTTTATTCGTTCTAAATTATTATTATTATTTAATACTACAGAATCTACAAATAGGCGCTCTACTGACAGATTTGCGAACTAGAGTGCTGGCATCTGACTGGTAGTTCGGGTCGACGAGAAAGTCTTTCTCGTTGGCCTCGATCTGCTCATAATCTGGATGGCTCTAACTCAAACATACGTATAATTCATAGTTCAGATGGATTTGGTTTGTGACGTAATCGTCAGGTTTCGAGAATTGGGCAGGACATATATATATATATATATATATATATATATATATATATATATATATATATATATATATATATATATATAGATCTATATATATATATATATATATATATATATATATATATATATATATATATATATATATATATATATATATATATATATATATATATATATATATATCCCCTTTGTGGATCAAACCTTGACGTAGTAAAGAGGTTTGAGTAGGGCTATAAAGTCTTGAGCTATGTCGTCTGGAGTCTATGCTCCTGGGAGGGTCACCCCTGGCGGACAGGTCAAGGCAGAGGCCTCAGACTAATATGATCCAAAATCTGTCAACCTGCACTGGACCAGCGTGGCAGATTACGGTCCATACCTTCAACATGGTATTTCAATATGTTTCAATATGACAGTACAACCTCAAACTACCTACGGCAGCGGGAAGACCTGCTCCAAGACAGAGGGTGCTAAGAATCATCGGGTTAGATCAGGCTGTCATTGGACTTTTGACATTGCAACGCTAAATATACGGACTATGAAAACGGAGGCCCAATTGCAAGAACTATTAATCGAACTTGACAACATACATTGGGATATTATTGGGCTCTGTGAAACACGAAGAAAGGGCGAAGAGTTAATCAAACTGGAACCAACTGAACACGTACTCTACACTCGAGGCACGGAAAATGGCCGATGTGGCGGAATTGGATTCCTCATCAATCGAAAGCTGAAGGACAGTCTAGTAAAATTTGAAAGTACATCTGACCGACTAGTCCAATGAGTCATTCAGCTGAATAAAAAAACTATAAGTCATAGGGATGAGGAAATAGAGGAATTTTATGATGATGCGACCCAGCTTTTATACAAGGAGAAATGTAGATACAAAATCCTGATGGGTGATTTTAATGCCAGAATTGGAACAACAAGAACTGACCAAAATGCAACTGACCCATATGGAACTGGTGAGCGAGACAATAGAGGTGACAGATTGGTTAATTTTGCTGAAGGACAAGAACTATATATTATGAATTCGTTCTATAAGAAAAATATCACCAGAAAATGGGCATGGAAAAGTCCATCTGGGCTCACCAGTGAAATTGAGTACATCATGACCAACGATAAAACAATAGTTACCAATTACCTGTCCTTAACAATTTTAATGTTGGAAGTGACCACCGAATGGTACGAGCAAAACGCGAAAGAATGGTAAGATCAAAGAAGGGCAAAGTGGATTCTGGGAAAGTGCTGGAGAGAGGAAGCGATTTTGAGATTGCTTTGTCAAACCGGTTTGCTATGTTACAAGATTCGGAGGAAGTGGAACTATGAGTTTAATATGAAGAAATCGCCAAGAATGTCCTTCAACGGCTACTTCAATAGCACCAGAAGAAAAATGTCTCAAACAGACAAAAATCTGCAGTGAGGCCATTGATTTAATGCAGAAATGGCGGACAATGAGAAATGCAGGTAGTCCTTTTGGCAGGGCCGAGTACACTGAGCTCTGCAAAACTATAAGAAAACGTATAAAAGAGGACACGCGCCGATTCAACATGCAGCTAATGCAAAAAACCCTGAAATTAACAAGGCTAAATAGAAGCTGAGAAACAAAAGAAAGCAAATATATGCCTTAAGGCGTGAGGATGGCATAGTATACAGGGCGTGTGCGCAAATGTTAGAGGTTGTCAGAAAATTGTATTCCCAGTTATATGAAGATCAGAACCAATCAAAGACATCAATACCCACGAACGAACAAATGCCAGATATTTTAGTGGAGGAAGTAACAAATGCTATAGAATCGATGAAAAACGGCAAGGCTACAGGAAAGGACAGTATAAATGTCCATAACACAAAACACTGGCAAAATTATACTCAAAATGCCTCAAAGAACAAAAAGAACCTGACTTATGGAAAAATGCAAACGTGATCCTTTTACATAAAAAGGGAGCACTGGAAGATTTAACGAACTACCATCCAATAAGCCTCCTATCAGTAATGTACAAAGTTTTCACTAAGATAATTTCTAAAAGAATATTAAAAAAACTAAATGACGCACAATTAACAGAACAAGCAGGATTCAGAAGTGGATTCAGTACAATGGATCACATCCAGGTTGTACAGCAGATTATAGAAAGGCGCAACCAATACACCATGCCACTGTGCTTGGCTTTTATCGACTACGAAAAAGCATTTGACTCCATTTCAAAGCATAAAATAATAGATGCACTGCTTAGCCAAGGGGTAGATAAAGCATATGTAAACCTATTAGGATCGATATATGATGGAGCTGCAGCCACAATTCACCTTGATGATCTTACAGTGGGAATTAATGTAGAACGATGTGTATGGCAGGGTGACGCAATATCGCCTATTCTTTTCTCGGCTGGCCTTGAAGAAGTATTCCGTAAACTGAATTGGGAACAGGATGGTGTAAAGATCAATGGTGCAAACTTAAACCATCTTAGATTTGAAGATGATATCGCTCTCCTTTCACAAGACCCAGAGGAGCTGCAAAGACGCATACAAGAACTGCAAAGGGCTGGCGAACCATTTGGCTTAAAAACAAACCTGAAAAAGAGTCAGGTTATTTTCAATAACTTCGTTCAGAAGATTTCAATGGAGCGGAACACCGCCCGGGAGGTGGAACGGCGTGTTATATGTGGCTGGCAGGAATTTGGCAGGCTGAACATAGTGTTTAAGAGCATACTCCCACTTTACCTGAAAAGAAAAGTCTTCGATCAGTGCATTCTACCCGTTATGATATACGGGAGTGAAACTTGGACACTCACATCGCAATCAATTCAAAAAGTTCGGGTAGTACAGAGGGGAATGGAAAGATGTATGTTTGGCATTACAAAACGAGACAGAAAGTCCTGCGCATGGATCAGGGAACAAACGAAAGTATGTGCGATATAGCGAGGCGATGGGATGACAGATGGATCAAGGCAATCCTGGAGTGGATATCGCTTGATTGCAAACGTCTGAGAAGAAGACCGAAAGCACGATGGATTGATGACATCGTTAAGTATATTGGACCCGAGTGGCAGAGGAAAGCCTATGACCGTGAAAGTTGGAAGCATGCTGAAGTGGCCTTCATCCTGCAGTGGATCGATACAGGTTGATGATGATGATGATTTTTTTTTCGTTTCGAAGATACAGGGTTAACAAAATTTACAACATCAACAACATTTTATTATCAAAAAGTACATGTAAAGTTATTCAATCTACAATAAATGTTCGAAATGACTTCCTCCAGCCTGGATAGAAGGATTTAATCTTTAATGTCAGTCATCTCGGCGTTTGTATACATTGTGATAGAGGACTTCACTCAAAATTGAAAAAAAAATGTTTGTACTTGATTAACTCATTGACATACACCCTACTTTTATTTACATTAATGATTTCAACAAATATCGAATATGGTTGTAGCAAATTTTGTTCACCCTGTATCTTCGAAACAAAGGAGTTTTTCAAAAATCATCATAGAACAAAACATTCTTAGAATAGGACAAGGAATAACCCCTTGGATTTTTGCCGCATGTTTACCTAACACCCTGTATATATATATATATATATATATATATATATATATATATATATATATATATATATATATATATATATATATATATATATATATATATATGCAGCTAGTGCAAAAAACCCTGGAAGAAAACAAAGGAATTAACAAAGCTAAACAAAAGCTGAGAAACAAAAGAACGCAAATATATGCTTTAAAGCGTGAGGATGGCACAGTGTGCAGGACGCGTACCCAAATGTTAGAGATTGTCAGAAGGTTTTATTCCCAGTTATATGAAGATCAGAGCCAGTCAGGGACAGCAATACCCACGGAAGAACAATATATAATACCAGATATCCTAGTGGAGGAAGTAACAAATGCTATAGAATTGATGAAGAACGGCAAGGCTCCAGGAAAGGATAGTGTAACTGTCGAAATGCTAAAAGCTGGTGGTCGGACGTTACATAAAACACTGGCAAAATTATACTCAAAATGCCTCAAGGAACAAAAAGTACCTGACTTATGGAAAAATGCAGAAGTGATCCTTTTACATAAAAAAAGAGCACAGGAAGATTTAAAGAACTACCGTCCAATAAGCCTCCTATCAGTGATGTACAAAGTTTTCACTAAGATAATTTCTAAAAGAATATTAAAAAAACTGAATGACGCACAACCAAGAGAACAAGCAGGATTCAGAAGTGGATTCAGTACAATGGATCACATCCAGGTTGTACAGCAGGTCATAGAAAGGCACAACGAATACACCATGCCACTGTGCTTGGTTTTTATCGACTACGAAAAAGCATTTGATTCCATCTCAAAGCATGCGATAATGGATGCACTGCTTAGCCAAGGTGTAGAGAGAGCCTATGTAAACCTATTAGAATCGATATATGATGGAGCTACAGCCACAATTCACCTTGATGATCTTGAAGTGGGAATTAATATAGAACGAGGTGTACGGCAGGGTAACGCAATATCGCCTATTCTTTTCTCGGCTGGCCTTGAAGAAGTATTCCGTAAACTGGATTGGGAACAGGATGGGGTAAAGATCAATGGTGCAAACTTAAACCATCTTAGATTTGCAGATGATATTATTCTCATTTCACAAGACCCAGAGGAGCTGCAAAGACGCATACAAGAACTGCAAAGGGCTGGCGAACCATTTGGCTTGAAAATAAACCTGAAAAAGAGTCAGGTTATGTTCAATAACTTCGCTCAGGACAGAAGAATTTCAGTTTTAGGAAGGAATTTAGAGATTGTGCACAGCTTTGTATATCTTGGGCAGAGGATTTCCATGGAGGGGAATACCGCCCGGGAGGTCGAACGGCGTGTTAAATGTGGCTGGCAGGCATTTGGTAGGCTCAACATAGTGTTTAAGAGCAGACTCCCACTTTGCCTGAAAAGAAAAGTATTCGATCAGTGCGTTCTACCCGTTATGACATACGGAAGTGAAACCTGGACACTCACATCGCAATCAATTCAAAAACTTCGGGTGGCACAGAGGGGAATGGAAAGATGTATGCTTGGCATTACAAGACGAGACAGAAAGTCCTGCGCATGGATCAGGGAACAAACAAAAGTCTGTGACATCATTGGAAGAGTAAAACAGTTGAAATGGAGATGGGCAGGCCATATAGCGAGGCGATGGGACGACAGATGGACCAAGGCAATCCTGGAGTGGATACCGCTTGATCGCAAACGTCCGCGAAGAAGACCGAAAGCACGATGGACTGATGACATCGTTAAGTATATTGGACCCGAGTGGCAGAGGAAAGCCCAGGACCGTGAAGGTTGGAAGCATGCTGAAGAGGCCTTCATCCTGCAGTTGATCGATACGGGCTGATGATGATATATATATATATATATATATATATATATATATATATATATATATATATATATATATATATATATATATATATATATATATATAGTCTTGTAATTTTTTTTTGTTTTTGTATGAACAGATTTTTTACTAAAATTTAAAATGTGTATTATTTTATGAACTAAAGAGGTAAGAAGCGCCAATATTAGATTTTTGTAAAGGGGGTCGTAAAATCATAAGTTTCGCAACCACTGCTTTAAACCATTAATTTTTTTTGTTGTGTTGATTCAGAGATTCCTACAAAAAAATCAAATGGTGTTAAATCCTACGACCTTGGAGGCCAATTAAATTCTGCATTTCGTGTTCATTGCAGGTTTTCCGGATTATTTACATTACCGGTTTACCGAATGTCGATGGCAAAAACTGAATATTTTCTCGAGTTATGAGGTATGCAGGACAGTCTTGCTATAAACAAACATCAGACGCATCAAAACTATTCAATTCTAGCCAGAAAAAAAATCCTGACCATACCAAATAGCAACTTATGTTAGAAAAAAAAAACACATATAGACCCGGTAAGCAAAATCGTGATGCAAAATGATCTACTTTTGTGAAGCCGTATTTAAATATTTGCTAGTTTTCGTAAAATCGTATTATATATAGGGTATGGGTGTTAGGTAAACATGCGGCAAAAATTAAAGGGGTTATTCTTTGGCTTATTCTAAGAATATTTTGTTGTATGATGATTTTTGAAAAACCCCTTTGCTTCGAAGATATAGGGTGAACAAAATTTACAACATTACCAACATTTTATTATCAAAAAGTACATGTAAAGTTGCTCAATCTACAATAAATGTTCGAAATGACTTCCTCCAGCCTTGATACAAACATTCAATCTTCTCGTCATTGACTGCCGAACTCTTTCAAACATACCAGGGTCGTTTCTAATTGAGTTACACCCAGCAATTATCCGATTTCGCAAATCATCCAAATCCTTCAATGGAATAGCGTAAACTAATGACTTCAGATATCCCCAGAAGAAATAATCCAGAGGGTTTAAGTCCGGGGATCGAGCAGGTCATGCGTGTGGCCAACTTCGACCAATCCAGCGATATCCGTATGTCGGTGTTAAAAAATCACGAGCAACCAAACTGAAATGTGGTAGTGCACCATCGTACATAAACCACATTTCATGCCTTGTTGCATATATACCTCGCTCAAAAGTTGCGATACACCTCGCCAGTAAGTCTTTGTAATAAAAATACCGGTCCAATTAGATAGTCACCTACAATTCCAACTCAAACATTCAACGAGAACTGATGTTGAAAATAATCTTCGCATACCTGATGCGGATTTTCATCTCCCCACACATGGTTATTATGAAAATTCCTTATTGCGTTTCTTGCGAAAGTGGCTTCATCGGTGAAAAGAATTTGTGTCAGGAATAGAGGGATGCGAAGTAAAGTTTGCAATATCCATTGACATAATGCAATACGTGGAAGAAAATCAATAGGTAGTAGTGCCTGAAACCGTTGAATGTGGTATGGATACAACAAATTGCCCTTAAGAATTTTCCAAACTGTCCAGTGACTCACATTCAAAGTATTTGTAATTTTTTGCATAGAACTACCAGGCTCTTCTGCTAGCATGACCAGCACATTCTGTTCCAATTGTACCGTTCTTACAGTCAGTGATCTTCCTGACCCTTCAGTTCGTTTCAATGTGTCTGTTTCACGAAGACGTCGATGAATGTTTTCGAAGATTTTTCGGTCAGGGACATTACGGGCTGGAAATCGTTCACTGTTCACAATCGCCTAAGTTGTAATGCATCGCCATCAGCAAATCCATACATGAAGTGCATATCAGTCATCTCGGCGTTTGTATACATTATGACTACTAACTATTTAAGACACGTCAAACAGCCAAACGTCACTCAATATATGTAAACAAATGCGACCGATGAAATCCACTTACTAGATAAAACAGCCGTTCCAAGTGATCGAGATCGAAAAAAAATGTTTTGTACTTGATAAACTCATTGACGTACACCCTATTTTTATTTACATTAATGATTTCAACAAATATCGAATATGGTTGACGCAAATTTTGTTCGCCCTGTATCTTCGAAACAAAGGAGTTTTTCAAAAATCATCATAGAACAAAATATTCTTAGAATAGGACAAGGAATAACCCCTTGCATTTTGCCGCATGTTTATCTAACACTCTGTATAATTATGTCAATATGTTATACAGGGTGTTAATGAAATACTCATTGACAAATTCTACGTCACAAAATAACACACACAAAATTGTCATACGAACATGGGTCCGGAGATCGTTCGTGTTCGAAATACAGGGTTGAAGATTTATTTTCTTTTTCTTTTTTAATTTATATCTTCCGCATAAAGGAAGTTATTGTAACCAAATTTGATATACATCATCAGCCTTTCGCTTACCATAATATGAGATAATATCAAGTTCTACAAGCAGCCAGTGGCGGAGTTATAGGATTTTGCTACTCATTAACTAAAAAAATAATTAGTACCAATAATTAGACTGAAATATTTTGACTGAAAGCGTGTTCCCAAACTAACGTGTTCCCAAACTAACCCTTCAACAAAAAAATGTAAGATTGCAAAGCGCGCGAGAAATGGTGGATCATAGTTCTAACTGGAAACTGGAATAACGTGATGTTCTCCGATGAAACAAGAATTGGCTTGGTCTCTAAATCCACGGCCTCAACTAAGGTCCAGTGTTCCTTAAGCCTCGATTACTAAACAACATTCTCATTAGAAGTCCAAAATTAGCACCAGTACACTTTATACATAACTTCTTTTTGCAGGTCAGCAGAGCAGGAAATTTGGCTTCCCAAAACGGCAAGTGAGCTGTTTCTTCGATATAGCACACTATTTTTTAAAATAATTAACGCGATTGTACTTTCAAAAAAGAAAAATCAGCGAGAAAATGTCACAACTGTGCGTCGGTGTAAATTGATTTCTGATCCTTTTTAACGATTCGTTTTACTCAATCATTTACTATTTAAGTAAAGTGTCGTTCTTTTGTCATACCGATTCTAAAAAAAGAAGTTACATTCGTGCAACTGTTTGTTTATCAACTATGCATTCAAAACAAATATTAATCACCTATAAAGTCACCTGCTTAATTATGAAACACCTTCTTTCATTACTATGACCTTCACGGATGGGAAATCGTCTTTATACGAAGATCGGTTGAAAAGTTCTCGAATTGATACGAGAGTTGCTATTTATGTATCCGGAATAACAAATAAAAAGAAATATTAATCATTGAAAATGGTTTTATTATTTTTAAAACAATTCTCCGCAATGCTCGATACACTGTTGCATGCGTTTGAACCAATTTCCATAGCACTTTTCTTATTCTGATTAATGTATCTTAATATATAAGATATATTATATAGGTAATATAGATACTAAGGTATCAGAAAATTTTATTCAAAGTTATATAAAAATCACCACCAGTCAAAAATAGCAATGCCCACGGATGAGCAAATGCCAGATATCCAGTTGGATGAAGTGACCAATGCCATAAAAGCGTTGAAGAATGGAAACAACACGAACAAGAACCAAGAAACAACAATGTAACCGTTGAAATGTTAAAAGCTGGTGGTCGAACTTTACATAAAAGACTGGCTACATTGTACTCAAAGATCAAAAAATACCCAGCCTATGGAAAAATGCTGAAGTGATTCTTCTTCATAAGAAAGAAGCACAGGAAGATTTAAAAAACTACTGCCCAATAAGCCTCCTATCAGTAATGTATAAAGTTTTCACAAAGATAATATTTAAAAAAATATTAAGAACACTGAGTGACGCGCAACCAAGAGAGCAGGCAGGATTCAGAAGGGGATTCAGTACATCCAGGTTGTCCAACAGATCAGAGAGAGGCACAATGAATAGACCATGGTATTATGCTTGGCGTTTATTGACTATAAAAAGGCATTTGACTTAATATCACAGCAAACCATAATGGATGCATTGCTTAACCAAGGGACAGACAGAGCCTATGTGAACCAACTGGGATTCACGTATGATAAAACTATAGCAACAGTCTACATGGATAACCTTGAAGTCAACCTAGAACGGGGTGTACGGCGGGACATGGGGACCACCCCTTTCTTTGTTGTATGTTCCACATGAGATTGTGGAACCCAGCGGTTGGGTGTATGTGACACTCAACTACTGTGGGCTTCTTGAACGCTGTCCAAAGAAGTCTTACATTACATATATACGTCATCCGACGGGAAGTCGGCAAAAGTATGGGTGGTTGACTGCAGATAGGGTCTCCCTATTCTTGACGAGAGAGCATATGTCGGTACCCTGAAGAGCCTTAACATCGAGAGACGAAACATATGCCCTTCAATTAAAGGGGTGGGTGGGGCTCGTCCCCTGTCAAGCACCTAACAAAATGTTCATATATATATATATATATATATATATATATATATATATATATATATATATATATATATATATATATATATATATATAGCTTCCTAAAGCTCCAACCCTTCGTCCACGTCGCAGAAAACGGACAACGGCTCAACCCGAATGTTTATTTCAGGAACAGACGGCTGACAGGGGTTTGACAGAAAAAATCCAGGTCGCGTCTGCAGTGGCAACTACCGGCAATCTGGTCGGCGTCTGTTCACCCAGAGGGTGCGGCTGTACACCACGCTCCAGGAACTAACAATCCCTGGTTCTAAACACCCAGTGGAAACACTGGACATATAAGCTTATAGGCAACCATGACTCGTGCAATGATATCCCAGGTGGTAACCAATCCACCCGTCGACAGACGGCAACCAGGTGTTCGGATTCTGGGGAACCTAGACTTTCAATCTTAAAAAATTCAATCAAGACTTTCAATCTTAAAAAAACTCGAAACTTTCCGGCAAATTTCCACATAAAACACCTACATATATTGGTACCTTCAACATCTATACGCTAATCCAACCAGGAAAACTTCACAACCTAACTTCAGAACTTAACAGGCAAAAGATACTTGTGTTTACCCTATAAGAAACACGCATCACGGATGAGGACACGATAGACTATGGGAACTATCGCATATTCAAAAGCAGTACAGACAAACGAGTCGCCAGAGGTGCTCCGCTTCTGGACTTGGCCTTTGTGGTACATGAAGGGATAGTTAACTCTATTAAAGAAATCACGCCCATAAACAATAGACTAATGGGAATGCGCATACAGTGCGCCAATAAAAAATACACCATGATCAATGTACATGCCCCCACAAATGGAGACAACAAGAAAAACCCCAAGTCTACAGAAAAATTCTGGGCAACACTAGGGAAGGTGGCAAAGGTCCCAAAGGATGACGTCAAAATTTTACTAGGCGACTTTAACGCACAAATCGGTAGAGATAAAATCTATCAGAAAACAGTAGGCAAATTTCCCGGTCATAAATTTACCAATAAGAACGGCACAAGACTCATCGATTATACCAATAGAATAACCTTAGGATGATGTCAACATCCCTAAGAAAATATCCACGAAAACAGATAACATGGAGATCGCCTATACAACATATTGGAGAATTCCAGATAAACCGCTTTGTAATCTCATACCCACCACAAAGAGAGATCTAAGATGTCCAAGTCCGCAGAGGCGCGAACATTGACTCAGATCACTACCTAACACGAATCAAAGTCAAGTTCACCCAAAGGAGAATTCATTACAAGAAATCACATCTACAGAAATTCGACACAAAAAAGATCAAGGAATCCAACATAACCGAGGAATGGAAAAAGGAACAGGCAGATACAAGGAAAAAATTCCACAAAAAAATTACACAAAAAGCACAGGAACTGATCCCATTGAAAAAGAACACAAAACACCCTTGGTGGGCCTCGGAATGCGAAAGTGCATTGCAGCGACGCAAACGAGCATTTCAGAAGTACAACGATTAGACGTTTTACGTACAACGACTAGACTAGAGTTTTGACGTGACTAGAAAACAGACCGCAAAGGTTATTAGGCAAACTAAGAGGAAGTACATGAAGGAACAACTAAACTCTATAGAGGAGAATTTCCGCAATTATAACACGAGAGACTTTTATAGGACTTTTGCAAGAGAAATCCATGGATACACACCACAAAAGCTTTGCTTCAGAAAGCGGAATGGGAGATTAGCACTAACCAATCAGGAGAATTGTCAGGAGGTGACACACTATTTCTCTGATCTCCTCAATTGATCCGAACGCGACACAAAATTCCCCAAGGAAAATTGTATCCATACCCACTCCGAATCACCACCACCAACACAGGAAGAAATCTTGAATATTTGGCAAACAGAAAAATTACCAGATGAATGGAAATGTGCTCTTATCCACAGAGGAATCTCCTACAAAATCCTCTCAGCATGCCTTCTCTAGAGAACCCAAGAACAATTAGAACACAAAATTGGCGAGTACTAAGCAGGCTTTCGCACTGGTCGCTCATGCACTGAACAAATATTTAACTTAAAAACAATACTGAAATACAAAGCCATCAGGAACGTCCCAATGATCTGCGCGTTCGTGGACTTCAAGAAAGCATACGATTGCATCGACCGAAAATCTCTGTTCAACATCCTAGAAGAACAAGGACTCGATCACTATGATTGATCAAGCAGACACTGACTGACACAATCTCTAAAGTGAAATTTATGGGAGAAATTTCCAAGCCCTGTGGACGGAAGTGGATGGAGGAGAGAAAGAGAATCCACGGAGAAAGGATGAGAGAGGTGTGGAGGATCAGAAAGAACACTTGAAAATGGGTCAGATATGGTCATTATATACATATATATATATATATATATATATATATATATATATATATATATATATATATATATATATATATATATATATATATATCCATGTATATATATATATATATATATATATATATATCCATGTATATATATATATATATATATATATATATATATATATATATATATATATATATATATATATATATATATATATATATGTATATATTCGTCAGAGCTAAAAGCATTCTAAAAAAAGTCACATTCGTCCAATTGCTTCATAACGAAACTTTCAAAACAAATTGTTAACAACTTTAAAGTACCTGTAGCATTATTAAACACCTTCTCATATAACCTTGGTCTTCGCATATAAGAAATCGACTATGTAAGATTATTTCCTATTATGGTGAATAAAAAAAAAGTCTCACCTAGCCACGATATTTCTTCGTCCTCGACTGAGATCATCTCTGTCGAGTTCCCTCCTTGAGATAAACGCGGTATAAGTATAGTTGGCATACCTATACTCATACCGTAAACTAACAAAAGAATATTTTTTACCATCACGGCAATTATTTGTGGTAAACATCGCCTAAAATTAATTTTTTTCCCATCATTTTGCAGTACAGGCATTTTTAAAGCAAATATATTTCACCCAACTAATTAAATTCACTCATTATCACACTCAACTACGACTATAAACTCAAGAACATTGTCCTGTTAACGATGGACTAATGGGGACAAAACTGAGATAACGTGTTTCAATAACAATGCTTCAATTTCTATTTTAATATTTCCATCTTTCTCTATAATTAGCTGAAGGCAATTTTATGGTCAACCTGTTCAAACAAAAAAATCATTGGGAATTTACCACTGGTTGAATTTTATACCGTGTCTCCGAAAAATTATGTTTAATTACAAGAAAAAATAATTATCAGTTGCAGTAGCGGCGATGTATAGGTCGCTGCGAAGTAAGGAGATGCAACTCCCGCGCACGGTGTGGATATTTGTACTTTTATTATATGTCTATATGTTTTTTTGATGTTTTCTGTGGAGGAGTATAAAATCTGACAAGGATCCTTCCTCCCTCATTCACGTTACAATCAAGCCGAGTTTACATTATGAACTCGTTCTATAAAAATATCAGTAAAAAATGGACATGAAAAAGCCCATCACGTCTCACAAGTGAAATTGACTGCATCATGTCAAACGATAAAACAATATTTTGCAATTGTACTGTTCCGGTTTGAATGTTGGAAGTGATTATAGAATGGTGCGAGCAAAGGTTACGATAAACTGTCGAAGAGAGCGTACAAGAATGAAAGGATCGAAGAAGAGGTAAGTGAATTCTGGGAAGCTGCTGCAAAAGAGCGATTTTGAGATTACTATGTCGAACCGTGAAGCTGTGTTTTAAGACCCAGAGGAGTTGGAAATAATAGATCAGCATGAAAAACTGTTGCAATAGCACCAGCAGAAAAAAGTTTCAAACAGTTAAACATCTCAAATGAGACCATTGATTTAATGAAGAAACGGTGGACAGTAAAGAATGCAGGCAGTCCTTTTGGCAGGGTCCAGTACATTGAGTTTGCAAAACTATAAGCAAAACGCGTCAGTTCAACATGCAACAAAAAGTTCAATAACACCAAAAATAAGCACTCTATGGAAAAATGATGAAATGATTTTTCTTCATAAGAAAGGAGCACAGCAAGATTAAAAAAAACTACCGCCCAATAAGCCTCCAATTAGTAATGTAAGTGTTCACCAAGATAATATCTAAAAAAATATTAAGAACTTTGAATGACGCACAACCAAGAGAGCAGGCAGGATTCAGAAGCAGACTCAGTACAATGAATCATATCCAGGTTGCCCAACAGACCATAGAACGGCACAATAAATACACTATGCCACTGTGCTTGGCTTTTATTAACTATAAAAAGGCACTTGATACAATATCAACGCAAGCCATAATGGACGCATGGCTTAACCAGGGGATAGACAAAACCTATGTGGACCTACTGCGATGAGGAAGCCACAATTACAGTAACCTTCAAGTAACTCTCTAAGTAACTCTAAGAACAAACTCTCACTTTGTCTGAAGAGAAAGGTTTTTAATCAGTGCGTGCTGTCTGTTTTGACATACGAGAGTGAAACATGGACACTCACATCACAATCAGTTCAAAAGCTCCGGGTAGCACAGAGGGGAATAGAAAGGTGTATGCTTGGCATTACAAAGCGGGACAGACAGATCTGCATTTGGATCAGAGAACAAACGAGGGTATGTGACATGATTGGAAGGGTAAAAGAATTGAAATGGAAGTGGCCGGGCCATTCAGCAGGACAATGCGACGACATATGGACCAAAGCAATCCTGGAATGGAGACTGACTGGAATGAAGACTGAAAACACGATGGACGGATGACATCATCAAGTATATTGGACCCGAATGGCAAAGTAAGGCTCAGAGCCGCGCGAGTTGGAGGCATATATATATATATATATATATATATATATATATATATATATATATATATATATATATATATATATATATATATATATATATATCAATCCATCGTGCTTTCAGTCTTTTTCGCGGACGTTTGCGATCAAGCGGTATCCACTCCAAGATTGCCCTGGTCCATCTGTCGTCCCTTCGCCTCGCCATACGGCCTGCCCATCTCCATTGCTCACTCAATTGCTTCACTCTTCCAATGATGATGATCAGATTTTGACGTGGTAAAGGGGTTTGAGTAGGGCATTGAAGTTTTGGGTTATGCCGTCTGGTGTCTGTACACCTGGGAGGGTCACCCCTGGCGGACATGTCAAGACAGCGGCCTCAGACTAACATGATCCAAAATTTGCCAACCCGCATTGGACCAGCGTGGCAGATTGCAGTCCATACCTTCAAAATGGTATTTCAATATGTTTCAATATGACAGTACAACCTCAAACTACCTACGGCAGCGGGAAGACCTGCTGCAAGGCAAAGGGTGCTAAGAATCATCGGGTTAGTTCAGCATTGGACTTTTGACATAGCAACGCTAAATATACGGACTATGAAAACGGGGGCCCAATTGCAAGGACTATTAATCGAACTTGACAACCTACATTGGGATATTATTGGGCTCTGTGAAACACGAAGAAAGGGCGAAGAGTTAATCAAACTGGAACCAACTGGACACGTACTTTACACTCAAGGTACGGAAAATGGCTGATGTGGCGGAATTGGATTCCTCGACAATCGAATGCTGAAGGACAGTGTAGTAAAATTTGAAAGTACATCTGATCGACTAGCCCAATGCGTCATTCAGCTGAGTAAAAAGTTCAGGCTTCAAATCGTCCAAGCTTATGCACCAACTATAAGCTATAGGGATGAGGAACTTGAGTAATTTTATGATGATGTGGCCCAGCTTTCATATAAGGAGAAATGTAGATACAAAATTCTGATGGCTGATTTTGATGCCAGAATTAGAACAACAAGAACTGACGAAAATACAACTGGCCCATATGGAACTGGTGAGCGAGACAATAGGGGTGACAGATTGGTTGATTTTGCTGAAGGACAAGAACTATATATTATGAATTCGTTCTATAAGAAAAATATCACCAGAAAATGGGCATGGAAAATACATTATGACCAACGATAAAACAATATTTATCAATTGTACTGACCTTAACAATTTTAATGTTGGAAGTGATCATCGAATGGTACCAGCAAAAAGGATTAACTGGCGAAGAGAAAGCGACAGGTAAGATCAAAGATGGACAATGTGGATTCTCGGAAACTGCTGGAGAGAGGAAGCGATTTTGAGATTTCTTTGTCAACTCGATTTGCTGTGTTACAAGATCCGGAGGAAGTGGAACTATCAGTTCAATATGAAGAAATCCGCAACAATGTGCCTCAAATAGCTGCTTCAATACCACCAGAAAAAAAATGTCTCAAACTGACAAAAATCTCCAGTGAGACCATTGATTTAATGAAGAAACGGCGGGCAATGAGAAATGAGGTAGTCCTTTTGAGTCCAAAAGGGGTCGAGTACACTGAGCTCTGCAAAATTATAAGAAAACGTACAGTACAGTAAGTAAAACATGCAGCTAGTGCAAAAACCCCTGGAAGAAAACAAAGGAATTAACAAGGCTAAACAGAAGCTGAGAAACTAAAGAACGCAAATATATGCCTTAAGGCGTGAGGATGGCATAGTATACAGGGTGTGTGCGCAAATGTTAGAGGTTGTCAGAAAATTTTATTCCCAGTTATATGAATATCAGAACTAATCAAAGACAACAATACCGACGGACGAACAAATGCCAGATATCCTAGTGGAGGAAGTAACAAATGCTATAGAATCGATGAAAAACAGCAAGGCTGGAGGCTTGGAGGAAAGGACAGTGTAACTGTCGAACTGCTAAAAGCTGGTGGTCGGACGTTACATAAACTACTGAGCAAAATTATACCAAAATGCCTTATGGAAAAATGCAGAAGTGATCCTTTTACATAAAAAGGGAGCACAGGAAGATTTAAAGAACTACCGTCCAATAAGCCTCCTATCGGTAATGTACAAAGATTTCACTAAGATAATTTCTAAAAGAATATTAAAAAAACTGAATGACGCACAACCAAGAGAACAAGCAGGATTCAGAAGTGGATTCAGTACAATGGATCACATCTAGGTTGTACAGCAGGTCGTAGAAAGGCACAACGAATACACCATGCCACTGTGCTTGGCTTTTATCGACTACGAAAGAACATTTGACTCCACCTCAAAGCATGTGATAATGGATGCACTGCTTAGACAAGGGGTAGATAAAGCATATGTAAATCTATTAGAATCGATATATGATGGAGCTACAGCCACAATTTACCTTCGATCTTGAAGTGGGAATTAATGTAGAACGAGGTGTACGGCAGGGTGATGCAATATCGCCTATTCTTTTCTCAGCTGGCTTTGAAGAAGTATTCCGTAAACTGGATTGGGAACAGGATGATGTAAAGATCAATGGTTCAAACTTAAACCATCACAAGGCAACCCTGGAGTGGATACCGCTTGATCGCAAACGTCCGCGAAGAAAACCGAAAGCACGATGGACTGATGACATCGTTAAGTATATTGGACGACCAGAATGGCAGAGGAAAGCCCATATATATATATATATATATATATATATATATATATATATATATATATATATATATATATATATATATATATATATATATATATATATATATATATATATATATTGATTTGATTTCCTTGATTTCCTTGATTGATTTTCCTACCTCGCCGCCAAGTTGCCGCATTTCTTCTTTTTCCAGAAGCGATTTCCATACTTTTGGAATGTTGCGAACTTCGTTACGCGTATTTGGCACATCCTTTTCTTCTATTTTATTTCATTTCAAGGCCTTCTCTGATTGTTCGGACCTTGTAGTTTTTAATATTCACTATTTCTTTGGATCCTTCAAAATTGATTTTATGTCGTGTTTGTAGATGGTGGTGGAACAGAGCGGAAGTGGTTTGTTTGTTACCGAGCGCCGCAAATAGTCCCGAACTATCCCGATAGAATCTGCGCAGTCGCCGGCCGGCTATAAAAGTGAGCACAACGACCCATGCACGTGAGTTGGACTCTTCAGTCGAAACGGATAACACTGAAGATGCCAAATGCGATTTTGGTGAAACATCGAGACTCTTGACAGAATCAACGGATCGACAGCCGGAATTATTTAGAAACATATTCTACCATGCGTGAAAGTATTAGAAAATATTAGATTGAACCCCCCCCCCCCCCCCTCCCCGTTTATGTTCAGACTCTTCAGGCCACCGGCAATGGAATGAACACCGAAACTGAAATGTCCTTTGAATATTTTTCAATGAATTAATTAATTTTGATTTGATAATACGTTTCAATTTAAATAACTCACGATCCTTATGGAGTTTCGAAAAATTTATTGATGAAAATTTATAGGAAATCGAATGATCTATAAAAAAGGACGAATGACATTTTTTGATAAAATTGATAGTTTCGTCGAAAAATTGAAAAAATGTAAAAATTTATCATGCATTCAACTTTAGCTTCGAATAACTTTTTCGAAAATTTATAACAGACCTTTTTTGAAGGACCTTCAATTTTCTACAAAGATTTGTAATTGCCTTTCGACAGTAATATTCAACACATTTGGTCTCTTAATGTTTAGACTCTTCAGGGCACCGACGTGTGCTCTCTCGTCAAGAAACATGTGCCCTCCGATGGAAGGGCATCGCCTCGCTATATGGCCTGCCCATCTCCATTTCAACTGTTTTACTCTTCCAATGATGTCACAGACTTTTCTTTGTTCCCTGATCCATGCGCAGGACTTTCTGTCTCGTCTTGTAATGCCAAGCATATATCTTTCCATTCCCCTCTGTGCCACCCGAAGTTTTTGAATTGATTGCGATGTGAGTGTCCAGGTTTCACTTCCGTATGTCATAACGGGTAGAACGCACTGATCGAATACTTTTCTTTTCAGGCAAAGCGGGAGTCTGCTCTTAAACACTATGTTGAGCCTACCAAATGCCTGCCAGCCATATTTAACACGCCGTTCCACCTCCCGGGCGGTATTCCCCTCCATGGAAATCCTCTGCCCAAGATATATAAAGCTGTCCACAATCTCTAAATCCCTTCCTAGAACTGAAATTCTTCTGTCCTGAGCGAAGTTATTGAACATAACCTGACTCTTTTTCAGGTTTATTTTCAAGCCAAATGGTTCGCCAGCCCTTTGCAGTTCTTGTATGCGTCTTTGCAGCTCCTCTGGGTCTTGTGAAATGAGAATAATATCATCTGCAAATCTAAGAGGGTTTAAGTTTGCACCATTGATCTTTACACCATCCTGTTCCCAATCCAGTTTACGGAATACTTCTTCAAGGCCAGCCGAGAAAAGAATAGGCGATATTGCGTCACCCTGCCGTACACCTCGTTCTATATTAATTCCCACTTCAAGATCATCAAGGTGAATTGTGGCTGTAGCTCCATCATATATCGATTCTAATAGGTTTACATAGGCTCTCTCTACACCTTGGCTAAGCAGTGCATCCATTATCGCATGCTTTGAGATGGAATCAAATGCTTTTTCGTAGTCGATAAAAGCCAAGCACAGTGGCATGGTGTATTCGTTGTGCCTTTCTATGACCTGCTGTACAACCTGGATGTGATCCATTGTACTGAATCCACTTCTGAATCCTGCTTGTTCTCTTGGTTGTGCGTCATTCAGTTTTTTTAATATTCTTTTAGAAATTATCTTAGTGAAAACTTTGTACATCACTGATAGGAGGCTTATTGGACGGTAGTTCTTTAAATCTTCCTGTGCTCCTTTTTTATGTAAAAGTATCACTTCTGCATTTTTCCATAAGTCAGGTACTTTTTGTTCTTTGAGGCATTTTGAGTATAATTTTGCCAGTGTTTTATGTAACGTCCGACCACCAGCTTTTAACATTTCGACAGTTACACTATCCTTTCCTGGAGCCTTGCCGTTCTTCATCAATTCTATAGCATTTGTTACTTCCTCCACTAGGATATCTGGCATTATATATTGTTCTTCCGTGGGTATTGCTGTCCCTGACTGGCTCTGATCTTCATATAACTGGGAATAAAACCTTCTGACAATCTCTAATATTTGGGTACGCGTCCTGCACACTGTGCCATCCTCACGCTTTAAAGCATATATTTGCGTTCTTTTGTTTCTCAGCTTCTGTTTAGCTTTGTTAATTCCTTTGTTTTCTTCCAGGGTTTTTTGCACTAGCTGCATATTGAATCTGCGCGTGTCCTCTCTGATACGTTTTCTTATAGTTTTGCAGAGCTCAGTGTACTCGACCCTGCCAAAAGGACTACCTGCATTTCTCATTGCTCGCCATTTCTTCATTAAATCAATGGTCTCACTGGAGATTTTTGTTTGTTTGAGACATTTTTCCTCTGGTGCTATTGAAGCAGCCGTTTGAAGTACATTGTTGGCGATTTCTTCATATTGAACTGATATTTCCACCTCCTCTGGATCTTGTAACGCAGCAAACCGGTTTGACAAAGCAATCTCAAAATCGCTTCCTCTCTCCAGCAGTTTTCCAGAATCCACCTTGCCCTTCTTTGATCTTACCATTCTTTCGCGCTCTTTTCGACAGTCAATCCGAACCCTTGCTCGTACCATTCGGTGGTCACTTCCAACATTAAAATTGTTAAGGACAGTACAATTGGTAAATATTGTTTTATCGTTGGTCATGATGTAGTCAATGTATAGGGTGATGTAGTCATGATGTATAGGGTGATTTTAATGCCAGAATTGGAACAACAAGAACAGACGCAAATGCAACTGGCCCATATGCAACTGGTGAGCGAGACAATAGAGGTGACAGATTAGTTGATTTTGCTGAAGGACAAGAACTATATATTATGAATTCATTCTATAAGAAAAATATCAGCAGAAAATGGACATGGAAAAGTCCATCTGGGCTCACAAGCGAAATATATATATATATATATATATATATATATATATATATATATATATATATATATATATATATATATATATATATATATATATATATATATTTGTGTGTGAGTGTGTGTATGTACTGTAATATTTGCTGATCTTAGGTCCTCTTTAATTGCAGCAATCCATTTAATTATTTCTAGTTTACCTCTACTACTATTTTCAGTTAGTCCGTCAAACTTAATTCTTCTTTTTCTGTGTATCTACAATCTGTGTATTGTTTGATTTTTTGATTTTCTCGAAGTCGGTATGTTGTGAACTTTATTTGTTTAGAGCCTAAAATTTTTCTTATGATTTTTCTTTTCTTCTTTTCAATCCCCTCGATGTCTCTCTGTCTATTCAAAATGAGCGTTTCTGCCCCATATAGACATTTTGGCTTAATAACTGTGTTGTAATGTCTCAGTTTTATGTTTCTAGATATGCATTTTTTATTGTAAATATTTTGTGTATAAGTATCAATGCAGTTTCCATTTCTTGACATCTACCCTTATTGGCCGCTTATTCCAACTCGTTTTCCATGATTATTTCACCCAAATATTTTAATGGAGAGACTCGTCTGATGTTACCATATTTTGTTTTTAGAAATGGTGTTCTTAGTCTGTTGCAGGTCATGTATTGTGTCTATTCATAGGAAATTTGGAATCCTACCTTTTCTGCTGTTTCTCTTAGAATTTCAATCTGTTTTTGTTCCGTTAATATATCTTGAGCCAAAATTGCTAGATCATCAGCAAACGCCAGACAATCAATTTTGATGTTGGTTCTCCCCAGTTTAATGGGCTGGTTCAATATTTAGGGCCGACTTTCTTTCACGCCACTCATGTAGTAATTTTTCTAGAACACAATTAACTAACAGTGGCGAGAGTCCGTCCCCTTGTCTCACTCCAGTTTTAGTTTCGAAGGGCTCTGTGATGTCACCCACGAATTTAAGTTTTGACCTTGTTTTAGTTAGTGTGGCTTTAATAATATTTTATATTTATAATATATATATATATATATATATATATATATATATATATATATATATATATATATATATATATATATTCGTCATTTTTTTGATGACTTCATCAGGAGACTCTAAAATTATTTTTTCTTTTTTTATTTAATAAACAATGAAATAGTATAGAACACCGACATGTTAAAATATAAATTCACATAACAATAAATATATAAACTTACAATTAATGACTATGGTTTAAAACGTATGTATCTGAATAACGTTCTTGAACGATACGGGCCCCAACCAGGAATTAACAATCTTTTTTAAACACTAAGGTATTTCAACCTGCAACCGTCGAGGTTGAAAAGACTGGAGCACTTTCAACACGAACATCCATTGTTTGGTGTTATTTGAGAATATGGCAATAAATACTGCTAAGACCACTCGTATCTGATTTAAAATTCATCGTGGTTTTATTTAGTCTTATATGACACATCTCCAAAAACAGTCTTTTTTTGTAGTTGTTCATCTGTTGTATGACTTTTACATTGTCGAAATCCATATTATGTCCAGTACTGAGGAAATGGTCAACCACAGCACATCTGTTGTTATGATTACGGCAGTCACTCTTGTGCAATGTCATTATCTGTTTAAGCCACTGACTGGTCTGTCCTATATAAGACTGTTCACAATCTTTGCAGGTCAGTTTATAAATTACATTTGATTGTAGACCGATTGGAATGGTATCTTTGATTTTGGTGAACAGATTAGCGATCGTTAGTTGATTGTATTGACTGATTTTTATGTGAGGAAAGTCCTTGAATACTTTTGTCACCCCTTGGGATAGACCATTCACTTTTGGAATTTTTTTGTAAACTAATTCTGGCCCGTTGTCTTCTAAAGGGCCATCATAGAATTGTGTGCTGTATATCAATCGTTTCAATATATTTTTCGGGTAACCATTGTTCAGAAACAATTCATATAGACAATATGAATATAGAATATAGAATATAGACAACAATTCATATAAATTGCACGGTCGAGAAACATATCAATATATATATATATATATATATATATATATATATATATATATATATATATATATATATATATATATATATATATATATATATAGAGCTAAATATAGCTGCTAAAATTGGACCTCTAATGAGAAGAGTGTTTAATAACCGAAACTTAAAGGACCACACTAAAATTAGTATTTACAATGCCACCATAATTACCACCCTTCTGTATGGAGCTGAATGTTTGTCCTATATTGGAAACAATATGTCTTGAATCACTCTAGTATGCTCTTCATATTGTTTATGATTTTGAGGTATGAGTCCTTGATCAAGGCCTCTCTAAAATGAAAACTTTTTACTACCCTAATTAGTTTACTATGATGAAAAAAGATATTCTCAAGAATATTGAGTTTTCTTTATCATATGGAAAACATTTCGAAAGACCCTCATAAAGCAAGATAAGTTTGAAAACTAAAACAATAAGTTTCGAAAATCAGTTAATGAACAATGATTGTTCCACCTGTAAAATTATTTTATTGTTCTGAATTACGCTGGTTCTTGACATTTCTGCATCTCTCAGTATAATATCCGGACAATCCAATAAATCCTTGTTCCAATGCGACAACTATTTGAAGAGCAACCGCAAAGATTCTGTGTTTAAAGGCCGATAGCCAGTTTAAAACGGTGGAAGGGAACGACTATCAACAACTAAATTGGAAAGTAGAAAAACCTTCAGTATATTCTTCAACGTGCGGAGGCTCACAAACAAAAATTTTAAATAATTTAATTATTATTAGCGTGAGACGACGGGCTTTAATCCAACACAATAAACATGAATCTTTAAAATAGTTTATTGTTTATATTTGTTGAATAAAAGTCGTTTCTGTGGTTGTTTGATTGGTGTGATATTTTTGGAGAATCCTTCACAATGAACGTTAAAAGGTACTTAAAATATTTAAGAATAAGTTTTCCTTTTATGTAGAAATATTGATAGTTATTTGTTTAAACAATTATAACATCTATTTTACACCGCAGGTTGTTTAAAAAAAACCGAATTAAATATTTTAGTAAATATTCTAAGCTCTTGCTCTTGATAAGCTATCTGCAATTACAACGTTTGCGGACACACAATAGTCACGGGGACATATATTGGGAGAATGGTATAGAAAAACTAGATGGACTGGTATTGTTGGACTAATGTTGCTGGAGAGTCAGTGTGGATTCAGAACAGATCGCGAGATAGGAGATATGATATTCTCCTTACGTCAAATATAAGAAAATGCTGAGTACAAAATGAAAATTTGTTCGTGGCTTTTATGGATCTTAAATGGACGTTTGAGTCTGTTGATAGTAATATCATGTGGAAGCTTTTGGACATCATAGAATGACGCGCATGACTACACTTTTGCACAATAGAACGACTGCAAAACTTCTTGCACAAATGAGCGAAACTGAGGCTTTTGAAAATAAGACTGAGGTTAAGATCGGTTATGTGATAGCGCCGACGGTTTTTCTGTGCTTGTTGCTGCTGATCTACATCATGTCAGATGCAGATTGCAGCATTTAGTTTAGATATCATATCAAGTACGACTGAAATCCAAATCAATTATTATCGTAGAGTTGTGGTATATGGATGACTGGGCGCTTGTAGCGCATAGCGCGAGGGCTTTGCAACTGGTGCTGGACTTATTTAGTAACACTTATTGTGCTACGTAAAATTAATGAACTAAAAAAAAAATAATTGTAACAAAGCGCCCCTAATAAAAAGAGAGAGTAAGAGATAGCTGAAATTGTTGTAAATGGTCAACCCTAAGAAGAAGTATCATGTTTCTCGTATTGAGAAAGCAAATTTTCTGCTCTGCCGACATGAAAGAAGAATAAACTATAACATCTTTTTGGAAGCAAGAAAAGCAACATCGAAGTTAATAAAACAAACTAAAAGAAAATATGAAAACAATCAACTTAATGAAATAGAAAAAGATTTCCAAAAAAAAATAACACCAGAAAATTTTATAAAACATTTAAAACTAAATTAACAGGCTATCAACTCCAAAGTCTTTGCTTCCAAAAGGAAAACGGACAATTAGCTCTAAATAACCAAGACAAGTGCAAAGAACTTGCGAAATATTTTGAACAACTACTAAACCGTCATGAGTCCTTAAACAGACTACCAGCATTAAACCCTAAACAAACAAACCCAGATTCATTACCACCGAATGAAGATGAAATAATTAGGCAAATCAAACGACTTAAAAATAATAAAGCTTCTGGTGAAGATGGAATCACTGCCAAACTTTTGAAATCCGCTAGTCCAGGTACAACCAAGGAAATAAACAAAATTTTACAAGAAGTTTAGCGAACGGATTCCGGAAGATTGGAAAGATGCTCTAATCCATCCATTACATAAGAAAGGAGATAGAACGGATGTAAACAACTACAGGGGGATATCTCTTCTCCCAGATTGTTACAAGATTCTGTCTCAATGTCTACTAGACAGAGCACAGGGACAGTTAGAGCCTAAAATTGGTGAATATCAAGCAGGTTTTCGACCGGGCAGATCCATCCCTGAACAGATCCTGAATCTAAAGTTGATCCTAAGACATCAAAAACTGTACAATAAAAATCTCGTCTGTACATTTGTGGATTTCAAAAAAGCATATGATTCTATTGACCGCGAATCTTTATTCCAAATCTTGAAAGAACAAGGACTAGATCTGAAAAAACTAGCAATTATTAAAACAACACTAACACACGGTCAAAAGTTAAATTTATGGGTGACATCTCAGAGCCCTTCGAAATTAAAACTGGAGTGAGACAAGGGGATGTACTCTCGCCACTCTTATTTAACTGTGTTCTAGAAAAAGTAATACAGGAGTGACGTGGAAAAAAAGTTGGCCCTGAATATTGACCAGCCCATTAAATTGGGGAGAACCAACATCAAAATTGATTGTCTGGCGGTTGCTAATGATATAGCAATATTGGCCCTAGATATATTAACAGCACAAAAACAGATTGAAATCCTAAAAGAAATAGCAGAAAAGGTAGGACTCCAGATTTCCTTTGAAAAGACACAATACATGACCTGTAACAGACAAAAAACACAATTTCTAAAAACAAAATATGGTAACATCAGACGAGTCTCTCAATTCAAATATTTGGGTAAAAGAATCATGGAAAACGGATTGGAAAAAGCAGCCAATAAGGGTAGATGTTTAAAAATAGAAACTGTATTGTCTAGTACTTCGCATAGTCCACCAGGGCCCATACGTAAATAATAGTATATAGGTGTATAATAATATATAATAATAAATAATAATATATTATTCATAATCCGTTCCGTCCGTCATCCGTTTTGTGTCCGTAAAACTTTGTTCCGTTATTTTGTTCAAATATACTTAAACAATATTGAATATCGGTCCCGATTAACGCTACGTGCTTTAGCTTTCACATGTTCTAAATACGTCATTACATTAAATGCACAGATAAAAATTTCAATTAACAATATTCGTTCTGTTCTCATTTTAATATAAATAATTTAAATTAACCTGTTTCGACGACATTTTCCCATCACCAGAATACACTATGTTTTAAACAATATTTTAGAAGTTATTTTTTTAAATAAAATTTGTTACGTACGAGGTGCAAAAATGAAGTAGTGAGACTGATGACGTAAGGATCAATCTGGCAACACCGATGGCTTCTTTTTGGCGCAAAGGTTCCCAACTTCTTTTGAACCACTGTCCCCTTTACAAGAAAAAACAAATCCAAAACTCCCCCTCCCATAATAGTTAATTATATCAAATATTAAAATAATCTTTCACATTATCTATATCTTATTTTATTTGTTTATCTATCTATTAAGAATCACAAAGTATAAATTAATTAATTAAAAGTACCACCAAATCTAGTAAAAAATGTATTAAAAACAAAAAAACACAAAATCAATATCAATCAACGTACAAAAACGTACAAGATTTATTTTACTATAACTATCAATTCTTCTATCGGAACCTTCGATGTGAAACACTAAACTCGAAGAGATTTACTTGATTTAATCTGGATTAAATCATCTCCTGATGATGCTAACATGGGTAGCGAAACGTGCGTTGAGAAGTTTCAAAAAGTGATTTGATGTTTAGTGGTAAATCCCTTCGAGTTAACTATCTTATACATTACTTACGATGTGCATGTACAGGGTGTTAGGTAAACATGCGGCAAAAATGCAAGGGGTTATTCCTTGTCCTATTCTAAGAATATTTTGTTCTATGATGATTTTTGAAAAACCCCTTTGTTTCGAAGATACAGGGCGAACAAAATTTTCGACGACCATATTCGATATTTGTTGAAATCATTAATGTAAATACAAGTAGGGTGTACGTCAATGAATTTATCAAGTACAATTTTTTTTTATTCGATCTCGATCACTTGGAACGGCTGTTTTATCTAGTAAGTGGATTTCATCGGTCGCATTTGTTTACATAGATTCAGTGACGTTTGGCTGTTTGACGTGTCTTAAATAGTGAGTGAAGTCTTCTATCATAATGTATACAAACGCCGAGATGACTGACATGCACTTCATGTATGGACTTGCTGATGGCAATGCATTACAACCTAGGCGATTGTACAGTGAACGATTTCCAGCCCGTAATGTCCCTGACCGAAAAATCTTCGAAAACATTCATCGACGTCTTAAACCCCCTGGATTATTTCTTCTGGGGATATCTGAAGTCATTGCCATATATATATATATATATATATATATATATATATATATATATATATATATATATATATATATATATATATATATATATATATATTATGTGCGTATAGACCCGGTTGTATCACGCAAAACATTCTGACTCATTTTCGAGTGTTCTTTCTGATCCTCCACACCTCTCTCGTCCTTTCTCCATGAATTCCCCTTCTCCCCTCCCTCCACTTTGTTCCCGATCTCCTCGAAACTTCGCTCTCTGATGCAACGTTTCACATATGTATTTTGTTACTGTATGTTCTTCTATCCTCAATCTCTGTCGGACCCATTTGTGCCTTTCTCAGATCAGCTCTGACTTTTGTGATCTATGGTACTATTGACTTGACTACTTGTATGTATGTAAGAATTCTGTTGGTGAGTCTTGTAATTGGGAGTCTACTGACATCTACATAGAATTTCAACCTTCTTTTTCTTATGTCCGCCGCTACGTTGGACATTCCCTCTGTGGTCTTTCGAGAATGTAGTCTATATCCTTCCTCTGTCAGTTTTGGGCCGAGAATTGTCCTTATAATTTTGCGTTCTTCTTTTGGTATGTTTTCTATGCCGCTTTTTGTATGAATTGTACGTATCTTGCTTGCGTATAGTACTTCTGGTTTGATGACTGTGTTGCAGTGTCTTATTTTTGCGTGTGTGGATAAGCATTTCTTATTGTAGATATTGTGTCTTGCAGTCTGCCCTCTTCATCTCCTGTAATCGAGTCTTCTGTGTTATTTTCTCTCCTCCTGTGGGTTCGAGGATCTCGCTCAGGTATTTAAAGTGAGTGACTCTGTTTATTTTGCCGTATTTGGTGTTTAAATTGTCGACATCTAATTTTGAGCAGAAGAATTCGGTCTGATTTGTAAGCCGACTTTCTCTGCACATTCCTAGAGACGTTCGATCTATTTGGTTGCCCTTTTTTCATTGTCTGCGAGTATGGCTAGGTCGTCTGCGAAGGCCAGGCATGATATTGCTATGTTGTTTTTGGTTCGTCCGAGACCTATTGGTTTCCAGTGTCTTTAATTTTTCAGTTCTTTTCCCCATTCTCTTATGACTTTGTCCAGGACCAGATTGAAGAGGAGTGAGGATAACCCATCTCCTTGGCGTACTCCAGTTTTAATCAGGAGGGGTTCGGAAATTTCTCCCATAAATTTTACTTTAGAGGTTGTGTCAGTCACTGTTTGCTTGATCAATCATAGTGATTTGGGGTCGAGTCTTTGTTCTTCTAGGATGTTGAACAAAGATGTTCGGTCGATGCAGTCGTATGCTTTCTAGAAGTCCAGATGACAATGATATATGTATATATATATATATATATATATATATATATATATATATATATATATATATATATATATATATATATATATATATGTGGTATTTTCAAGTGTTGTCTGCTTCGACTGAAGAATCCAACTGACTTTTCACTAACTCAATCGGTACCATCCCCTTTTGGAAACTGTTCTAATACGTTTTTCCGCAAACCAGCACGCTTTTGATTTTTAATTTTGCTGATTTCGGTTTTTTTTAGCCGTGGTGATGTCAAATTTAACTCTTCCCCGATCATTCTGATCGTGAAAACCTGCGCTTTTGGCAAAACAATCTTTTTAAGCCAGTTTCGCAACTGAACATATTCAGGTTATAAAAGTTCAGAATACGCATCGTTTCTTTTATCTTAAGACAATATACAATGACCCGCGTATTTACAGCGATGTATACGTGTTGTGATTAAATTGGCCATCATAATAAACTTGATAAGAACTAATTGAATTATAAATACAGAATTTATGCTAAGAGTAGGTTTAATCACACAATAAAGATAAAGATTGGATTTTATAGAACAGAACGGAATATAAAGGGTGATCTTTTTAGTGCAAACTATTTATTTTGTGTTATATAAGATTCAGTGGCATTAATGTTTGAAAATAAGTTCGAACGAATGTCCGTCGCGGCTAGTGTCAGTTCAATTTTCGACCAGTTGGGTCTTATGTTCGCAGTTGTTCGAGTTATGTTGGCTTCAAAGATGTTAATAGTTGCTGATTTATCGGTATATACCATACATTTAACATAAATCAAAGAAACTAATCTAAGGCTTAAAATTGCATTACCGCAGTCAATTAACAGGCCCGTTCTTCGAAATAATTTTCTCATCGAATTGTTTCCTCAATAAATCGATTGTTGCGTTGGCTGTATGACCGTCCTATTGGAATCAAATCTCCTCCAGATTAATACCAATCAAATCCGGAATTAAATAAGCATTGATCATCACCCTGTAACGATCTCCATTTATTTCAAAAAACGACCATTTATTTCGAAGTGTTTCTTGAATGAACAACGTTTGTTGGATTTGGCTCATTTTGATAAACTCGTACTTCTGTTTACTTTAGGACTTATACTCATAAAGATAAGATTCATCACCTGTGTAGATGTTACATACGGCTTTTAACGTACCACGATTGTATTTTTTGAACATTTCTTTGTACTAATTGATACGAGCCTTTTTTGAGGTGATAATAATTAAAACACTTGGTATTTGTTTCACAATATATTCAAGATATTCTCTAACATGTTTCGGCATCGCGACCATTCTCAAAGAGAGTTATGTATAAACTAAACTAAAGTTTCAAAGTGCTGTCTAATGGAAGTCGGTTTTTTCATCTCGTTAAATTTATTACACTATCAATAATTGGAGTATTTCCGAAGTCTAGCTGTGTGTTTGTTAGGTTTTTGCCGTCGTATATGGCTTTTTTAATTTCGAAAATTTCCAGGTAATTTAACAGTCTGCTTTTATTGCAGCTATGTATTAATTTGGTATTATTAATATTAAAAAAATGGTTCTGGTCTATACAATGTTCGGCAAAGCCCGTCTTTCTCTGATTGTGTAAAATTGAATATTTATGTTCTTTTAGCCTATCATTGAGCGATCGGCCCGTTTGGCCTATATAAATAGCGTCACACATATTACATTTAATTTCGTATACTCCAGATTTGTCACAAAATTTTGCTCTTTCTTTGTTATTGTTTAACATCGATGCAAGATTATTCTTATCCTGGCAGAAATTTATATGGCTAATTTTGAAAACAATTTATTTAGCGACACTAATTATACAAGACACATACATTTTTGGGCCAGGTATGTCGATGACATTATTTGCATATGGACCGGTACAGAAAGACTATTGGGTCAATTTCTTGAATATTTAAACAGTGTAAACTCAAAAATCCAGTTCACAATAGAAACAGAGACGGATAATTCATTAAATTTCTTAGATTTAAAAATAATAAGAACACCGAATAAATTAGAATTCGAAATATTTAGAAAACCCACGTATACCGATACAATTATTCACGCAAGTTCAAATCAGTCATGGAATGTAAAAATGTCCACTTTTCATAGTATGACCCACAGACTTCTAACGATTCCACTTTAAAAAGACAGCTATGAAAAAGAACTTAATATTATCAAAAATATCGCAAGGAATAATGGATATCAGCCAAGCATCATAGATAAAATGATAAAAAACAAGATTAAGAAAAACAACACCAAACATTTTTATGCCGCAACACCCGAAAAAGATTCTAAAAATTGGCATGCTATAAACTATATTCACAAATTAACTTCAAGAATCACAAATCAGTTAAAGAACGAAAATATTAATATTCTCTCTGTTAATAAGAATAATCTTGCATCGATGTTAAACAATAACAAAGAAAGAGCAAAATTTTGTGACAAATCTGGAGTATACGAAATTAAATGTCTTCTTCTTCTTGTCCTGGAGGTTAAGTTGACCCGAAGGCCCTGACTTGTATTCACTGAATTTTTTCGGACGTCACGACAATGTCGCTTGTTCGAAGGGTTTTAGCTGCCGAAATTAAATGTAATATGTGTGACGCTATTTATATAGGCCAAACGGGCCGATCGCTCAATGATAGGCTAAAAGAACATACATATTCAATTTTACACAATCAGAGAAAGACGGGCTTTGCCGAACATTGTATATACCTGAACCATTTTTTTAACATTAATAATACCAAATTAATACATAGCTGCAATAAAAGCAGGCTGTTAAATTACCTGGAAATTTTCGAAATTAAAAAAAGCCATATACGACGGCAAAAACCTAACAAACACCCAGCAAGACTTCGGAAATACTCCAATTATTGATAGTGTAATAAATTTAACGAGATGAACAAACCGACTTCCATTAGACAGCACTTTGAAACTTTAGTTTAGTTTATGCCAGTTGGTGCCTAACAACACCATTCTTGCCGTATCCGAATACATAAATTATTACGAAATATTTTCCTACTTGAAGTAAATGCATTTTTTTACCCAAACACAAATGGCGAATACTAAATTTAGAATCTAACAATAACTAGCATTATATTCCAGTAAAACCTCTGAACCTTCTCAAGAAAAAATCTCGGGTTTACGCAGATCCCTACCCCAGATCATAGCTGTAACAGTTAAGAACATGCTGTTACTAGCTTACGGACTCACACTCGGCTTTCCTACCATCCTCATTCCAAACTTGTCGGGTGGTAATCCTGAAGAAAAAATCGTGCTGGAACCAGAAGCTATTTCATGGATTGGTAAGTTAAATAATAATACAGAGCCTTCCTTAAATCGCGAAACCTACATAACCTTTAAATATGGACAACAGACAAGACAAGCTGATAATGATTAATATTTACTTATTTGTGATGGCGCTACAACCCAATTTTTGGTACAGTTCTCGCGCCCTCCAGTTTGAAAATCTTGGCAATTATTTGCTGTCTGCGTCAAAAGAATCCTCTCAGGGCTTTCGTGGTTTTCCAGCTGGCCTTTGTTCATTGACTTTCCCTTTTACTGTGCGTTTTGGAATTCTTCCGTCATTCATCCGTTGTAGCTTCTCGAATTTTGAGGATCGACAGGATTCTTCTGAGGACCTTTATTTCAAAGGCGTCAAGTAACTTTTCGGACGCCGGAGTTAATATCCACGTTTAATACCACAGGTCTTATAAGCGTTGTATATAGTTTAAGGTTTGTCTGAATGATTGTGGCGTGTTCATATATTTTTTTGCTTTATTTGGGTTTTTCGCCACTATCTAAAACTTAAAAAATATCAAAAATACCTGTTCTTATTTAAAGAAACAATCACTGGGTAAAAACAAAAAACCAAACGGAGACAAATTTCTCAGTGAGTCTTTTTTGTAATAAATTTGCCTAACGAACAAAGTTTTAAAGGTGTAAAAATGTTATACAAAATTTTACAAACTTTTAACGTTAATGTTTCGGAGAGTACTCTCCCCCCGTTTTTAAAACTAAACTAAAAAAGAAATTATATTAATTTGTAATATATAAAGTAACGAGTGAAAGTAAATATATTTTTGTTGTGTATGTCAACGATACTTACATTATTGTTGTCAATGTAAGTATCGTTGACAACAAAACTTTTTGACAAAATTTTGTTCGTTAGGCAAATTTATTACAAAAAAGAATCACTGAGAAATTTGCCTCCGTTTGGTTTTTCGTTTTTACCCAGTGATTCTTTCTTTAAATAAGAACAGGTATTTTTGATATTTTTTGAGTTTTAGATAGTGGCGAAAAACCCAAATAAAGGAAAAAAATAGTTTAAGGTTTGTTTTCCTGTACACGTGTTTGTTTTTAATTAGCGGGACTATCGAACAATACGTGTTATTTTCCTACTTTGTGTCATAACGTTTGTTTTGTTTTCGTTAGTACGTAGTCCAACTGCCCTTGCAACCGATTCAAGGTTTACATGTATATTTATGTCGTCGGCATATGCTATCAGTTGCGTGAATTGGAAGCATAGTATTACCTTGGTGTCAACGGGAAGTTTCCGAACAACATATTCGAATATTAAATTGAAAAGCATTGGTGCCAGGTCATCATCTTGTTTAAGGCCAGTGTCAGTTCTAAAGTTGGAAATCAGATTATTTTATAGGTTTTTATATGGCTCTAGTTTATATAGGTTTTTAAAAACAGACGATGCTACAGAACTCAAGAGGAAAAAGAGAAAGTTTTTGTCGCAGTACGACCTCTCATGTAAAATATTTTTTATTCATATAATCTTCAATTATGTCTTAGCATAGATTCAGCACGTGTTAGTTACATTAAATAAATATTAGATTGTAAAAATATGTTGTCTGTTTTTTCCCCGACCACTGACCCCCTGTAACAAAAAACTGTTCGGATTTAGGACTACAAAATACTTCATGAACACTTATTTTCATCAATATTACCTCAACAAATTTGAGATTTGTTGGCCTGTGTAATTTTACGTCTTTAAATAATTCAACCTAAAACAACGAAAGTTCCTAAGTTTAAATAAATCGCTAGTCATGTAGATTACAGATTTAAATGCAAAGCCTTAGCATTTTCATTCGCAATAAACACATTTTCTATTCAACACCAACAGGATCAGCCAACTATCTGTTTGTTCCATTGGGTTGCTTATTATCTGGCGCACTTACCCAACCTATAGGTCGTCGCAGAGCCATGCAGCTAGTAACCACTCCGTTCCTGGCATCCTGGTTACTTTTCCACTTCGCTACTGAGGCCTGGCAAATCTTTCTTGCTTTGTGTCTCACAGGATTTTCTGGAGGCTTGTTAGAAGCACCGGTAAGTTTGAAGTAAAGATGGGATAAACTGTTTACTAAAAATATTTATCTAATTCGAGACTTGATCTAGGTCAATATGTACAGGAGCGATAGAGAAACATTCTATTTGTATATCAAATTACCCGCGTGTCTCTTGGGTAGGGGTAAAGCGACATTCTTCATTGTATGTGCAGGCTCATTGTAAAAATTAAGGTGATCTTTGATTTAAAAATGCGTGTACTCTATGTATCGATAGAACCATTTGTTTCTTAAGTTAACATTAGAAATTATAGATTATTTTGTAATTGTTCAAATATTTTGTCAGTGATTTTTTAAAATGCATTTTTATTAAATGCTATTTAAAAACAAAATTTGTGCTGATGAATCGATGAAGCTACGTTAAACAGAAATGTTTACAAGTGGTACAAAGACTTTAGTGATAGTAGAGAAGCAAATGAAGATGAATTTCGTTCAGGATGACCGTGCACGTTGACCAATGAAAAAATCATTGCCAAAATCAAGAATCTCATACTGAGTAATCACCAGTTGTATTCGTCATTATAACAAGTCACGTTCAATCATGGGAAGTTTTTTCCCATTTCACAAGACCACCGCTGTTAGAAAAAAAACGAGTCTGTGTGCGTATTTCCTGCTGTGTGACTATTTCCGGTTTTCAAACGTCAAACTTGCCATGAAATGAACGTTTTTATTTATTGATTGATTTGTCCGCTGGTTTGGTTCCACAAGCACCATATTTACCATATATGGCACCGTATGATTTTTCCTGTTTCCCCAATTATAGAAACCATTTCGTAGGTGCCGTTTTGAATGGTGCCTATGGCCTAGACGCCATTCAAAACAGTTCGCTGACCAGATGGAAAGAAATATCAGAAGACGATTATAAAAACTGTTTGGCAAGACTGGAAAAAAACTTTGTTGTAAGTGTAATGGTGTGAGAAAGTAAAAACCTGCACATCAACCAGAGAACAATGGAAATTGTATGAGCTCATTGGAAAAGGAAAGAAATTGGAATCTAGGTGGGCAGAATAAACGTCCACGAAGAAGATCCAAAGTAAGATGACATCATCAAGTATGTTGGACTGCAATGGCTGAGGAAAGCCTAGGACTGCGCGAGTTTGAAACATGCTGAAGAGGCCTTCATCTTGCAGTTGATGATGATGTTGATGACGGTGATGATAAAGATACTTTTTGATCCTTGTCGTGCAATGTACCATTTGAAATGTCTCAGATATAACGGGTGAATTTTTTAGTGTGTTCGTACTTCCGATAAGGGGTCACTGTCATACGAACTGTGGTTTTGCACGCCTCTAATGTCATTCAACGTTTAACAACAGAGCAATGCAAATTGTCGAAATTTATTATCAAAATCGCATTATTATCGAACGCATTTCACACTGCTCACACTTCACACTGCTTCACACTGCTCACACTGCGAAAAAGTAACTAAAACATGAAAAAATTCGTAGCCGTTCGCAGAAATTTGGACTTTGATATTCAACAATGTGGACAATTTTGTGTAAAGATCTTGGTCTGGTGTCTTACAAGATTCAACTTGTCCAAGAACCCTTGCTTGTCCGTTAGATCATCGGTTCCAACAGGACGGCCCCATATGTCATACAGCTAACGTAACAATTGATTTATTGAGGGAAGAATTCAGTAAGAAAATTATTTCGAGAAACAGACCTGCTAATTGGCCACCAAAGCCGTGTGATTTGACGTCCTTAGATTATTTTCCTTGGAGTTATGTTAAATTTTTTATCTATGTCGATAAATCGTCGAAGAGCGAGCTTATAAACCGACGTAATTGCAGACATAAGACCCCAATTGCTTGAAAAAGTGGTCGGAAATTGGATTGATGGAAAAATATCACCCTATATATCCTTAATAGATCACTTCTTTTTTAGCACCTAATTTTTTTTAGACTCTTACTTACCTGGCGGAAGTTACCACTCCCAATTTACGAGGAGTCTTGGCATCAACTTCCACAGTCGCCATCATCTCCGGCATCCTGATTGAATTCATGTTGGGTACCTTTCTACAATGGAGAGTCGTAGCCCTGGTCAGCTGTACCATTCCCATTTTAGCCTGTATCTTATTATTCTGTGTTCCGGAAAGTCCGTATTGGCTCATCTCCAAAAACCGCTTCGAAGATGCCCAGAAAAGCACCGCCTGGTTAAGAGGATGGCTCAACGTGGAAGACGTTGAAAAAGAATTCAAAGAGTTGTGCGATCAACTGAAGAAAAATTCCCAGAGGTAATCAAAAGTTTCTCTCTTGGCGTTTTTTAGAAAAACATCTCTTCCAGTCAGGCTGATGCAGAAAACATCGGGCACTCATCTCTCACCAGAAAATTCGAAAAGTCAAAGCAAAATCTTTCAATGTATACGAAAAAACCATTCTTGTGGCCTTTCGCTTTGGTTTCTTTGGCGTTTGCTTTGGGCCACTTTTCAGGAATGACCACCCTTCAGACTTATGCCGTGAATATATTTTCTACAATGAAAGCACCCATAGACAAGTATTATGCCACGATTATTCTTGGTAAGTTTTCACAGTGAAATATATTAAATAAGAATATATTTTTCTTGTAGGTTTAGCAGAAGCACTTGGTTGTATTCTTAGTTCAACTTTGGTCCATTTTATGGGGAAAAGAAAAATGAATTTCTTTTCTCTCACTGGTACAGGAATTTGCTTTTTCGTTGTGGCAACATACGCAAATTTAATCGATGTTAAATACCTTCAGATCACTTCCACAGACAAGGCAATGGATTTGGATGGTCAAAGTTGGGTACCATTAACATTCCTGATTGGGGCAGCATTTTTTACTCATACAGGCATCAGAATTTTACCATGGATGCTCATTGGTATGAATTAAAATTAATCTCTGTGTTAATATTACATTATTTAAAAAGTACACGCACTATAAATACACAGCTTGGCGAAAAAATAACGGAACTTTATAAATTAAACGGAATCGCCTCCACGACCCTCGTCACGGCTTCTTTAACCCGTGTAACACTATCATAAAACGTTCCTTTGATGGTCAATTTGAGTTTCGGAAACAGAAAATAATTACACGGAAATAAATCAAGCAAATACGGTGGACGTTGAAGCACGCAGACCAAAAATTCGACTACAATTCACAACTGGTGAGGGTCCTGTGACAACAAATCGAGCACAGACTTTCCGTTTATTTAAAGCCTTGTCGAAATTATCTAATTCCTTTGCTCTCCGAATTCGTATCGTAGGCAGTCATTTCACGCACTTCTCCACCAACTCATCGCGATTTCTGTTTTTTGATCGGTCTGGCTTTGAGTCGTCTTTAAAAGCATCACGACCGTCCTGAACTCGCTATTGCAGTCGAACACACGTGAATGGGATAAACAATCATCACGATAATCCTTTTTCGTCAATTAAAGTGTTTTTGTAAAAGTTTTATTGAGCTTGAAACAAAACTTAATATTTGTGACGAAGTGAGAACAGGCACTGTCGCCATCACTTGAAAAACCGTTGATCGATTCCAATGAGGCGGTCTCGATTTATAAAGGAGATATACAGAGATACAGTTCTAGGACCGTGCATAAATTCTGACTGTTTCTGTTGCAAAGTACCATTCACTTTAAACAAATTACCAAGTATATATATATATATATATATATATATATATATATATATATATATATATATATATATATATATATATATATATATATATATATATATATATATATATATATATATCATCATCATCATCATCATCATCATCATCAGTCCGCATCGACCCACTGCAGGATGAAGGCCTCTTCAGCATGCTTCCAACCTTCACGGTCCTGGGCTTTCCTCTGCCACTCGGGTCCAATATACTTAACGATGTCATCAATCCATCGTGCTTTCGGTCTTCTTCGCGAACGTTTGCGATCAAGCGGTATCCACGCCAGGATTGCCTTGGTCTATCTGTCGTCCCATCGCCTCGCTATATGGCCTGCCCATCTCCATTTCAACTGTTTTACTCTTCCAATAATGTCACAGACTTTTGTTTGTTCCCTGATCCATGCGCAGGACTTTCTGTCTCGTCTTGTAATGCCAAGCATACATCTTTCCATTCCCCTCTGTGCCACCCGAAGTTTTTGAATTGATTGCGATGTGAGTGTCCAGGTTTCACTTCCGTATGTCATAACGGGTAGAACGCACTGATCGAATACTTTTCTTTTCAGGCAAAGTGGGAGCCTGCTCTTAAACACTATGTTGAGCCTACCAAATGCCTGCCAGCCACATTTAACACGCCGTTCCACCTCCCGGGCGGTATTCCCCTCCATGGAAATCCTCTGCCCAAGATATATAAAGCTGTCCACAATCTCTAAATCCCTTCCTAGAACTGAAATTCTTCTGTCCTGAGCGAAGTTATTGAACATAACCTGACTCTTTTTCAGGTTTATTTTCAAGCCAAATGGTTCGCCAGCCCTTTGCAGTTCTTGTATGCGTCTTTGCAGCTCCTCTGGGTCTTGTGAAATGAGAATAATATCATCTGCAAATCTAAGATGGTTTAAGTTTGCACCATTAATCTTTACACCATCCTGTTCCCAATCCAGTTTACGGAATACTTCTTCAAGGCCAGCCGAGAAAAGAATAGGCGATATTGCGTCACCCTGCCGTACACCTTGTTCTATATTAATTCCCACTTCAAGATCATCAAGGTGAATTGTGGCTGTAGCTCCATCATATATCGATTCTAATAGGTTTACATAGGCTCTCTCTACACCTTGACTAAGCAGTGCATCCATTATCGCAAGCTTTGAGATGGAATCAAATGCTTTTTCGTAGTCGATAAAAGCCAAGCACAGTGGCATGGTGTATTCGTTGTGCCTTTCTATGACCTGCTGTACAACCTGGATGTGATCCATTGTACTGAATCCACTTCTGAATCCTGCTTGTTCTCTTGGTTGTGCGTCATTCAGTTTTTTTAATATTCTTTTAGAAATTATCTTAGCGAAAACTTTGTACATCACTGATAGGAGGCTTATTGGACGGTAGTTCTTTAAATCTTCCTGTGCTCCTTTTTTATGTAAAAGGATCACTTCTGCATTTTTCCATAAGTCCCGTACTTTTTGTTCTTTGAGGCATTTTGATGTATGTATTCCAGTTTACCTCGCCTAAGGTACTGGATGGGTCACTGGTGGTGGATAGTGAAAGTTCTATTAGATATTAATGGACAGCTGCGAATATCTCAAAATAAGCAGCCCCGAACCAAGGCAAAAAAAAAACTAAATCCACTTAGCGTCTGACTTGTATCAAGCGGTTGAGTGGTCAGGGTCTGTTCACCAGTGGTGCAGCTGATATTTAAATTCTGGAACTAATCCCTCCAGTCTTAACCTCTGAACCGTCATGGTTCAAACCTTTAATTCAAAGTACAAGATGAAGCGTTCTAGTAATTACAAAATTACCTCAGGAGGTAGACAATCCTCTGCCAGCTTTGCTGGTACAACCGGACTTTCTATATATATATATATATATATATATATATATATATATATATATATATATATATATATATATATATATATACTCGACTCGAATGACACTATCCCTCAAGTGTGCTAACAAAAACTATACATTAATCAATGCACAAATCCCACTTAACGAAGAAAATAAAGCTAATCCTGAAAAAGTAAATAAGTCCTGGGAAATTCTGAAAAAGACTATCTCTAAAATTCCCTCCAACCATGTAAAAATCCTATTGGGTGATTTCAACGCCCAACTAGGGAAAAAAAAATACAGGAAAACAGTCGGCAGTTTTCCCGCTCATAAATGAACTAACCATAATGGTAGAAGATTGGTGAAACTATGTTCGCAGTTTAATCTAAAAATAATGTCAACCCATTTTAAGAACGAAATAACAAAACAAAATACCTGGAGATGCCCAAACACATACATGGGTGAATTTAAAATTGACCTTGTTCCCATTTTGTACCCCATTGATAAAAAGATTTTGATTGTTCAAGTTAGGAAAGGAGCTAACATAGACATGGATCACTACTTGACTAGAATCAAACTTAGCTTAAAACCTAGAAATCTTATATAAAAGAGACTACTAATCACAAAGCTTGATTGTTCAAGTTAGGAAAGGAGCTAACATAGACATGGATCACTATTTGACTAGAATCAAACTTAGCTTAAAACCTAGAAATCTTATATAAAAGAGACTACTAATCACAAAGTTCGACGCTACGAAAATAAAACCAACCCTAACAGAAGAGTTTGATAAACAACCAACACAGAACTGGCATAAACTGAAACAAAAAATTGTTAAAATAGACCTAAAGATGGTCCCTTTACAAAAACGTAAAAAACATCCGTGGGGGGATAAGGTTTGCGAGCAACAGCCAAAAAACGGAAATAAACATCTTTTTGGATTCTAAAGATTTCCAAAAAAGTAACACCCGAAATTTTTACAAAATATTTAAAACTAAATTAACAGGCTATCAACCCCAAAGTCTTTGCTTCCAAAAGGAAAACGGACCATTAGCTCTAAATAACCAAGACTGCAGAATTGCAAAGAACTTGGGAAATATTTTGAACAACTACTAAACTGTCCTGAGCCCTTAAACAGATTACCAACATTAAACCCTAAATAAACAAACCCAGGTTCATTATCACCGAATGAAGACGAAATAATTAGTCAAGTCAAACGACTAAAAATAACAAAGCTTCTGGTGAAGATGGAATCATTGTGGAACTTTTAAAATCCACTGGTCCAGGTACATTCAAGGAAATAGCCAACATTCTACAAGAAGTTTGGCGAACCGAACGGATTCCGGAAGATTGGAAATATGCTCTAATGCCTAAATAAGAAAGGAGATAGAACGAATGTAAACAACTACAGAGGGATATCTCTTCTCCCAGTTTGTTATAAAACTTTATCTCAAAGTCTACTATACAGAGCACAGCGACAGTTAGAACCTAAAATTGGTGAATATCAAGCAGGTCTTCGACCAGGCAAATCCTGCCCGGAACAGATCCTGAATCTAAAGTTGATCCCAAGACATCAAATACTATACAATAAAAATCTCGTCTGTACATTTGTGGATTTCAAAAAAGGATATGATTCTATTGACCGCGAATCTTTATTCCAAATATTGAAAGAACAAGGACTAAATCTGAAAACGATGGCAATTATTAAAGCAACACTAACACAAGGTCTATTTAACCGTGTTCTAGTAAAAGTAATACAGGAATAGCGTGTAAAAAAATCGGCCCTGAATATTGACCAACCCATTAAACTGGGGAGAACCAACATCAAAATTGATTGTCTGGCGTTTGCTGATGATCTAGCAATTTTAGCTCAATAGATAAGCTACTAAGATATATTAAAGGCACAAAAACAGATGGAAATCCGAAAAGAAACAGAAAAGGTACGACTTCAAATTTTGAAAGACACAGTACATGACCTTTGAAAAGACACAATACATAACCTGCAACAGACTAAGAACACCATTTTTAAAAACAAAATATGGTAACATCAGACGAGTCTCTCAATTTAAATATTTGGGTGAAATAATCATGGAAAACGGGTTGGAAAAAGCGGCCAATAAAGGTAGATGTCAAAAAATGAAAACTGCATTCAGACATACATATCTAAAAACACAAAACTGAGACATTACAATACAGTTATTAAGCCAGAATGTCTATATGGGACAGAAACGCACATTTTGATAAGAAAAATCTTAGGCCCCAAACAAATAAATAGCACAACATACCGTCTTCGAGAAAACCAAAAAATCAAACAAACCACATGTATACATTTTTTTATATTTATATTTTATATATTATCTCTTCTCCTTATGCGCCTCCCATCATCGACCGCCTATAACAAAAAAACTATACGTGTTATAGTAAATAGCTTATCATTTTCGGATTTAGGACTACAAAATACTTCATATACATCTTTTTTCATCAGTTACATGAAAAAATTTAAACTTTGCTGACTTGTGTTATTTTACAGGAGAAGTTTACTACAGCAAAATCAGAGCTACTGCCAGTGGATTCTCAGGAGCGATGAGCTACATCATTGGTTTCGTTTCAAACAAAATTTTCTTTTCCATGATCTCAGCTCTGACTCTACCAGGCACCTTTTGGCTGTACAGCAGCGTGTGTCTATTAGGTGTGATACTAATCTACTTCCTGCTACCGGAAACAGAAGGCAAAACTCTATTCCAAATCACAGAACATTTTGCAGGTAGAGAAAAACTGGACAATAATGTTCACAATTTTGTACGGATGAGGAAAATGAGAAAGAAAGATCTGGAAAATGGACGAGTCAATAAAGGGTTTGATGAAGAGAATGGAAATCAAGAGGCAAATACAAAATTTTGATTTATGTTTGACGAAGTAATTGATTTCAGTATTCTGTGATAATGTTTTTTAATTTTTCGTAAATATTTTTATTGTTGTGACAGATTTTGAAAATTATTTTAAGACCTTAGGGAAAAAATATGATTATATTACAACAAAAGTTTTTGTTAATAAAAATTATGATGATCCATGTGATCATGTTTTTTTAATATGGTAGTTTTTAATCGTCCTTTCAAGTTATTCAATTTTTATATACAGGGTGTCCCTGAGTATGTGGGCAATCTCTCGGATTCAGATAGAACACATAAAAATAATATACAAGTCTCGGATTCAGATAGAACACATAAAAATAATATGACAAGTCTCTATACCCCCCCCCCCCCCTCCATGTCGGGTTTATAACGGACGTCCCTGGAAATCGTTTGTTTTTAAATTAATTAAATACAAGGTGGAATTTAATATGTTTTTAATATGATGGTTACTAAGTAAGTCTCCTTAAAATGAACCCTTTTATTCACATTGGGCTTATTTGGTTTACCAGGGACGGACTAGCCCTAACATTGTAATGCTATTTTTTACATTCTGTGCGATAAAGGCACAACAATAATATTTTCGGACAGCTTAAACCTTAAACTTAAAAAAAGTTCTCTTGATCGACATCGATGAAATGAACTGTTTACCAACAACAAATTGTTCAATATGGTTTTTATTCAATAATTTTGTGTGTCGGTTCAACATGAGCTCCTTCTATTCTTATGCATTCCCTAGCTCTAAGAATTAAAGATTGTTGGAGCCTCCACAATGATTCAAAATTAGTTCTTATTTCGCGACAATTTTCAATAAGTTTTCTCGATTGTCTATTGGATTGGGATGGACTAAAGTTTTTAAATAGCCCCCCATGATGTTCTAATGCATCTGCAAATGCTCTAATGCATTTAGGTCACGTGATCGAGGAGGCCAAGCCACTGGTCCTCCTCTACATATCCATCGATTTTCGAAGTTCCTGTTTAGATGTGCTCGAACTACTAAACTAAAATGTGGTAGGGCCCAATCATGCATGAACCACATTTCACGTCTTATTGCCAGAGGTCGATCTACCAGCAGAGTTCTGGCAAATTGTTTTGAAGAAATTCGAAATAAAATTCTCCAGTTAACCTTATTGGCAATAGAAATGGTCCAATTAAATGTTAACCGTTGATTGCGGCCCACACGTTGATGGGTTCAAACTGATGCTGATGATGCGTTACAATAGAAACATGGGGATTTTCCTCTGCCCATAACTGCATAATATGGAAGTGTATGATGGCGTTTTTAAAAAATCCAGCTTCGTCCGTAAATAGAACTGAACCAATGAAATTTGCATCGTTTCTGTGCCGATCTAAAACCCAATTAGAAAATTCCATCCTCCGCGGAAAGCCTTCAGGAAGAAACGTGCGGACTTTTTGAAGATGGTACGGATGCAACTGTTGCTCTCTAAGGATTCTAGAGACCGATTTTGCGCAATCAAACTCGACAGCAAATTTTCGGACACTTGTTGAAGGATCACCTCACCATGATGGATTTGATTTCCACAGTTGTGACTTTGTCAAACCTTCCTAAAATTGTTTGCGACAATTTACATTAAATCTCTATCATTCGATAAGTACAAGTAAAACATATAACATCGTAGTTTTTACCTGTCTCCATCAAACGACGATCCACTCATTCGAAGGTTTTCCTATCCGGAATTCTTCTTTTTGGGAAATCGTTCTTCATAAAGCCTTCTGGCTTATAGGATATTACATGATGCAAGCCCATATATTAAATGCATGTTGGCATATTCAACAAACGCAAATTCCATTAATAATTGACTAACCAAAAAGAAAATAAATCGAAAATTTCAAAACACTCTATTTTCAACTAATACTGCAGTAAATATCCTTATTTAGATCGGTACATACCAAAAAAAACATATCAACAAATAAAGAATTTATAAAGATAACAAGCAATGCAAAACCCCATATTTATCGAAGATTTTTTTTTTCATAAACAGTTCGTTTTATCGATATCGATCAAGAAAACTTTAGACGATTAATTAAATCGTAGACGATTCAAAAGTAGGGATTTCAACATCCAATTTGAATAAATTAAAAGTTATTATTTATATATATATATATATATATATATATATATATATATATATATATATATATATATATATATATATATATATATATATATATACTTTATTAACTATGCTTTACTTCAAGTAGAACTCTGTACTGTATTATCTAAATTTATTAACAGTTGTTTTCCATAGAGGTACCTACCTCCCTCTTATCGTCATATTAAATAACATTAATCCAAAGTTATTCTATTTAGGACAAAATTGCACATCTAAATGAAGGAGTCAAAATAAAAGAAACAGCTTGGAATCATTCAACAACAGAATTCTTAAAGAATTTTATATATAAAAATTCTGACTAGTTATTTTAAAACTTAGGAAGTTCAATTTTTTTATGTTGAATTATTTAAAGATGGGTAATGATATAATGATAAAGATCATTTATCACAAAAAATATTACTTAAATTTCCCCCAGATGTCATCGGGATTTTTTCGCAGTGTGTTTATAAGTTATTATGGCCTTCTGAGTAACAAAAAAATATTTTAAAAATTATTAAAAAAGTTCAAAATAAAGTAGGACTGGTCAAATGTTATGTTTATTTTCGTTATTAGTGCTAAACTCTATATATAATTCAAAGAAAAATATTAAAACTTTAAGAAAATTAGTGATTTCGTGTTAATCATCACTAACTTGGCGTGTGGGTTACCGACAATTATAGGTCCCATGGGTTATGAGATTAAAGGAAAGTATTGTATAATCAAGTGGAAATATTAACTTTAATTTGCTTCAACTAAGACTCCGTACTGTCTACATTTAGTAATAATTATTTTCCATAGCATTACCTGGAAGGTTATCAAAAATCTACAATTCAAACTTCTTGCTACTTTCAAAAGAATTGAAGGTAGAGACCAAATAAATTAATGTGTTCATTAAAACTCATGTTAGATTATTTACAACAAACAAAGACAACATTCAACCTCAAAGCTGTTTGATGCATTGGATGTTTATTTGATAAAGGAATGAAACTCATATGATAAAAAAGAAACAACTCTAAGAAAATTAGTTCTTTTTATTAAATAAATAGTTCATAACAATTTGGAAACAGTAGTTAATAGAATATATAGAACAGATAAAGAAAAAATGCAGGACTTATTGAAAGAATCATTCAGGAAGTCTTGCTACTTCAAGGACAGTATCATTCAAGCTGGTTTCCATTTCCTCATCGCCAGAACTCTCCATAATAGTGGGATCCAAATCAGGATTTTCAAAAAGATCTTCCTTGGCCTTCAGTGTGTTTTTCCTAATCTTGACATCTCCCAGTTCATTGTCCTCTCCATCAACTGATTCATAAGTAATGTGAGCTACTCTTTAAAAAAAATCTCGATATTAACACTCAAAAAACTCAAGTCTAGCACACAGTACTTACTTGTCCAGCACATCAAAACCACCCACAATCAAATCTGACTCATAATTTTTATTGGTTTCAAGTAGAACTCCATACTGTCTACATTTAGTAATCTTTGTTTTCCTTAACTCTACCTTACAGTTATCAAATAACTTTAATCCAAAGTTACTACTGGTTATAACAGAATTGAGTATGTGAATAGAAGATCCTGAATTTCCTAAGATACTCATTGCAAAACCGGTAATTTCACAGTTGGTAAGCATCAACTTAGCGCCATTTAAAACCAATATTCCTTGACGTGTTGATGATGCTTTATCTCCAATAATTTTACAATTCTTCAAAGTAACATGACCGGTTCTAACCAGAATTCCACACTGGCTATTTTTACAATTAACTGTGACATTTTCAATAGTTAAATAATTTCCCACACAGTCCAGAGCAACATCATCAGCCAAAGACCTTATTTGTATTAAATCTTTATTTCCTATACCTTTGATGGTAAAATTCTCCAAAATAGCACCACTATTTCTTATTTTATGTTGACCTTCACTTAGCAAAATGGAATCATCTAAATCTGCTGTTTCAAGCTTGGACATAAAATCAGTTGCAAAAGTTACAGGTTTGTGTGGATAAAGTTCCTCAACCAATTTCAAAAAGCCAATATATTCTTTAACCAAACCTGAGAAAAAAACTGAAATAAAGTACATAAAAAATACATCAGTAGGATTACCTTCTTGAAAAATAAGCCATACAGAAGATTTCTCTTTGCTTTTATCATCAACAATTTCAATTGAATTTTCTCTTTTTATTATGACATTTCTGAACATTTCATTCTCCAACAGCTGCATTTCATTTTGAATCTCGATTAACCGTACATTTATCTCAACAAGTGTCTCCAACTGTTTGTTAGGAAATGGGTGTTCAACATCTTCATCACTCTCCAACTCCTCACAAAATGATTTCAGAACACGACGTTTGCTATTTAATCTTCGAGACTCATTCAACAAGGCATAAATATGTTCTGTAGTTGCTTTGGGAATTTTTCCATTCTTAAGATCATAATACAATCTTAATCTAGCAAAAATAACACCTAAAAACCATTCAGAATTTCTGCTGTTTCACTTACCTGGTGATTAGCTGTGTTCCTCTCCAATCAATAGAATCATCATCTTCATCCCAAGGCATAACAAGATGTATGTAAAAAAATCTCAGCATGTCCAGGGCATTAGCTGTACTGTTCATATTCAAAGCAATAGTTTTATCTTGATCTTTGGTGGGCCACAATTGAGACAAAGGCACATGATGCTTCTCTGACAAGTGTATATCTTCCTGTACAGCTAGAATTCTCACCAATGCATTCAATTCTTTATAGTTAACATTCAAAACATAAACGAGCACGATACATGGAAATGGTATATTTAGTTCCTCGCATTTAACTCGAGGTATCTTCCAAATTGCTTGCCACCCATTGGGATCTAATGTAAACTCCAAATGATATGCCCATTCGTTTTGTAATTTCGAAAATGGTAATGGGCCTGTATCGCAAAATACCTGATTATATTCTTCTAGTCGCGTTTGCAGACTTTTATCGAACGAAATCACTTCATCCATTCTGTATCGAACACTTAAAACAGTTTATTTATACTTTTATTTAACGGCACAGATGAATTTGAATTTGACAATTGGAATGGATGTATGTTTGGTTGTATGGCTTTAGCGCTATTCAATATTTATTTAATCGATTGTTTAACAGTTTAATCCCGTTTTGTTTTTTTAATTACAGATATTTGTTTGAAAAAGTGCTGTTATAATATTTTACTCATTAAAATTTTATATTTAGTAATATCAATTACTTAAATTGTAAATATGTTATATAAATTCTTGTATATTTCGTTGCCTATATATTGTACTTACTTCAGAAAAAAATTAATAAATTTAAAATAATAAAGAATGAATTTTAATAAAAATCTAATTTATTTTCAAACAAATACAAATAAAAACTAAAAAACTTATACGTAGGTAGATTAAAAACAAAGACTACATTTTTTTAAAAATCTTATTTCATATGTAGTGATATCAATTAAATTAATTTCCTAATATGTTATATCTTTATATAAACATGTCACTTAGCCATTGAGTCTGATATGAATCTCGACTCAATCTAACTAACTAGGAACTCAACCCAAAATGTGCAGATATTTTTATAATCTAGAGAGCTTACAAAAAGAAGTAAAACTCTAAATAAATATAAATAAAATCTTGGGAACGAGAACAAAAAGTAAATTATGCCTAATGGATATACAGGAAACAATTATTTTTGTGTGATTTTTTAATACCATCGATCAATTTAGATTAACGTCATGTTGACATTTGATTAGAATGAGTCTTTTTTGGCTACTTAATATAGATTATGTTCCCTTTAGTCGCGAACGATATTACTTCCTCCATTTTTATCGAACGAAATTACTTCCTCTATTCTGTATCGAACACTTAAAATAGTTAAAATAGTATTTATTATTGCTATTCAACTATACAGTTGAATTTGAATTTGGCAATTGGAACGGATGTATATTTGGTTACCTAGCCCAGCATCATTAAATATTTATTTTTGATAAATATAACACTTTGTCAGTGACTTGTTCTTATTTTATTATTTACAAATATTTATTTGGAAAAATATTATTATATTATTTTATACATTAGCATTTCATATTTAATAATATTAATTACCTGAAGGTTAAATAATAAATTTACTTTCTTCGGAAAAAAGGTAAGGAATTGAAAATAATAAAGTTTGAATTATATTAAAAACCTAATTTATTTTCAAACAAATACAAGTAAAAACTAAAAAACTTATATTGGTAGGTACATTAAAAATATACTCTGGGACTATCTATGTGTTTTCTTTTTTAGTTTTGATAACACACTATTTTCTTATTATTTGCACATATTTATTAACAAAATTATTGTTTTATTTATTATTTTACACATTGCTTCACAAATAAAAAATAACAATGCACTACCTAACAATAAATTATTTGTTTAAGAAAATTATTCATTATAATTTTTTGGACACATGAACTATTCATATATATGGCAATATTATGTGAATTTCCTAATATGTTATGTCTTTATGTAAACAAATCACTTGACAGTTGAGTCTGATATGATTCTCGACTCAATCTAGCCAGCCAGGAACTCAACGGAAAATGTACAGAGATTTTCATAACCTAGAGAGCTTAGAAAAATAAATAGGACACTAAATAAATATAAATAAAATCTTGAGAGCGAGAAGAAAAAGTAAATTAAGCCTAATGGATGTATAGGAAACAATTATTTTTGAGTTTCCTTTTAATATCCTCGATCAATTTAGATTAACGTCATGTTGACAGTTGATTAGAATGAGTCTTTTTTTGGCTATTTTGTTTATACAGGGTCCACGTTTAAGCTGATATTTCAATTATCACGTATTAGCTGGACTTTAATTTTACAATTGGACTTGAGACTTTTATACTGGCCTTATTTATAATAGTTGCAAATGACGTCAATCTAAATTTACTAGTCATTACGTTACGAATCTGTTCTTAGACAATATCATCCTTATCCCTATGATCATTAAAAAATAAATTTTAATCTTATATCAGTCCATGCAATAAAATATGACACATATGCATATCAGATGTTGACAGTGTTGCCTATGTGCCCATTAAATAATTTAATCTCAAGACAAAGCGTCGACCAAATAATATTTAAAGCTATTATTATATATACATCGTTGAGACGACAAGTAGAATTCCATAGATGTTAATAATTTATAGTAAATAAATACTGAATTATTTCCTAACGTTACCGCGATCCTTGGTAACTTTGTCTTACTGATAGGACTGTTGTCTGAACATTGCAGATATCTCTTCCAGGGACTTGTTCTTAGTTTCCGGTACCTTCTTGTAAATGAACAAGAAGAACAAAGCTTGGAGGATGACGAAAATTAGGAATACGTATGCGCCGAGGACTTTCTGAAACGGAAAATAAAAAAAACATTAATGTACAGTAAATTCAAGTAGTTTTGAGAGTAATGCATAATTTTAAACTGAGCCACAATGAGTTGAGGCACTGTAGTAATCATTTGTGAATCGTTTAAACCACTTGTTATTGAACTTGTACCAATATGTTATTTTCTTGAAGAGCTCGAAAATAATCAGTTTTAAACATTTTTTTATGTATGAGATACTGTTTATCATGTATCACCCAAAAGCAGGGAGCTTTTCTTGTAAGAACGTTCTAACATAATTAAAATAGGAAACTCACTGTTTAAACAAAACACAATGTACATATGTATTTATTCATTCGAATTTACTTCAATTCCTTCGAAGTAATGCCCTCTCACTGGTTACTTAGGTTTTTTCCAGTCTTCGAATCATTTTTTTATTGGAAAATCCACGTCAATAGGCTCAAAGTGAATATGATGTTTGTAAAGGTATTTGTTTGATTTTTAGAGAAAAATTTACCAATAACTATTATAGTTTGCGATGGTGTGCAATCGTTATACAAAAACCATAAATAATTTTGCAACAAATCTTTCCATAATATCTATAATGTCTCTAATACATAATTAGCAATTATTCAGTACAAAATCGTTGATATTTGTCTACGTGGAAGGTCTTTCTGAACGAGGCTCATCTTCAATTGCTTCTCTATCATCACTAAAGTTCTTGTACGCATTATAAACCATGTTTTTTACGTAGCTTCATCACAGTAACACTTTCTTAACATGTTTAGTGTAACAGTCAAAGAAATGTAATTTTTAGACAAAGTTTAACGCAAATCAATTTTAAAAAATCCCCGACAAAAAATTACAAAAGACGCTGTAGGTTCTAACTTAACAAGTAAAATGATATCAAAGTTCTGACAGATCTCAAGTTCTGACAGTCATACAAAGTTCTGACAGTCATACCAACTTTAAAACACATTTGTGTATCGATACGAAAGGCGCGCGCCTAATTTTAAATCAGAAGTCACTTTATTTTTTGTTTATGACAGTATTTGGTTGTATTAATCAATGTCAAATTGATTTGTCACTGTCAATGTCAAACATGTCAAATTTCTTTAACACTGTTTGTACGTATAAAACAATCATAACGACTCAAAAAATACAAAAAAATACTTACAGCCAACGGGAGGAAAGCCAACCCAACTAAAAAGTTTGCGGTCCAGTTGGTGCAAACAGCCAGAGAACTGGCTGTAGGTCTGGCAGATTGATTGAACAGCTCCGAAACCAAGAACCAAGGAATGGAACCAGGTCCCGATGCGAACATGATCACGTAGACCAACACGAGAATAACACAAATAATTCCCAAAGCTCTTGATTGCCCCTGGAATCAAAAACCAATTTCATTGTCACATATTTGAGTGGTATTTCTAAAGTTACTTACAGCAAAGAGCATACAGATGGTGAGAAGGAGAGTGTCGACGGTCATGCCACCGAAACCGAGAAGAAGAAGCGTTTTCCTTCCGGCTTTCTCAACTAACACCAAAGAGACGATGGTCATCAGGACATTAATACCACCCATACCCAACGTGGCGTAGGTGGAATTATCATCGTTGAGTCCAGCCATTTTGAAAATTTGCGAGGAGAAGAACATAACCTAAAAGAAACACAATTATTTTAACTGAAAACTATACTACTCGGGATTGATTAGAGTTAATTGAGAATGGAGAAAGTTAAAACTTACTGCATTGATTCCTGATAACTGTTGAGCCAACATGACAGTTAACGAAATGATCAGAGGAATTCTAAGAGCACTGTTTGTGATGAGCTCCCTCATAGTCACTCTAGGTACCAGTTTCATGGCGTCGTATTCAGCTCTCATCCCGTCCATCTCTTCGTGCACCGCCAGAGTACCACGGAACCACGACAGAGCTTTTTGAGCGTCTAAATCTTTTCCTCTGGAGAGAAGAAGGTATTTTGGTGACTCTGGACAGAATGGCAAAGTGACCACCTGCAAGGTACAGATATATTTTGTTAGTTAATTGTATGGAGGCTTTAGCTGGTATTAAGAACAAACCTGGAAGATGGCTGGAATGATTGTGATGGCTAGAAGAGTCGGCCAGTGATCTGGTGTACCCAAAATAGATCTTAAACTAACAATTTGAGCAATAAGAATTGAAATTGTGATAACCAGTTGATAGACAGTTCCTACAGCACCTCGAAGATTCACTGGGGATATTTCTGCTAAATACATGGGTGCTAGACCGGCGTTGAGACCAGAATTGATACCTATAGATGGTTTCACGTTTAAGTCTTGTTAAAACTGGGGTTAAACACATATTACCGATTAAGAATCTGCCTAAAATGATGAGTTCGTATGAGCTGGCTGCTTTCGAAGAAGACATGCAAATGACCGAGAGCAGCACCAGGACATTGTTCAGTAAGAGGCCTCCTTTTCTGCCAAACTTTTCAGCGATTACACCTAAAAAATATGTTAATAATCTTATTTGTGAAGTCTCTAAAAAAATGTACGTGTTTTAAGCTAAAATAAACAATTCGTCGCCTGATGTGACGTGTATATACGTCGAATAAAATTTCAAGGTTTCCATTTTTCAAAATTCATTAGCTTGTTTCTAAAGATAAGGAAAATTTGGATTTTCTGGGAAAAAAACACATCTTGTTAAGGGCACAATCAATTTCTTCTTCTTCTTTAGCTAATAGTAATCTCAGGAATATGCTGACACGCTTTTTGTTTCAAATTTAGTCAATCAATTCATTTAAGATCATAGTCTCAATCATGGCCTCAAATATTGGATAGTGGTCTTCCATTTTTCATTTCTGTCTTGTGTGTTATGTAGTTCCTAAATAAATTTAGTTCCTACACAGTTCAAGTAGATTCTAAACATTCCTAAACAAATTTGCCCCTTCATTATGACTTTCATCAAGAAAAATTACAATCTCGTCGTTGAGTTCAAACACCCTCTGAATCGCTTTTGCACGAGATAGACAGCTCTGAGGTAAACTTCCATATCTTCACACATATTTGCAAACTAATTTTTAAAGGACTGCTTCTGTCTAGTTCCTCGCCCATATATTTTGGCACAAGAGCTGTTCTTTAAAGTACACAGTGCGTCCAAACAATTTCGAGTACACTTTCTTTGTAATTAATACATGGTGACAATTTTGAACAAGTTTGCTAACACGTAACATTTTTGTTTTTGTTATTCTGGAACTTTTATATAAATGATTTTTGCTAAATTGACTTCTCTTTGTGAGTTCTACAACGCAGTGGTCGAGAAAATCAAAAAGCTAGGTCAGTTTTTAAATTTTGTTACTGTTAATAACATCTTTATTTTGGAACTTTTATATAAATGACTCTTGGTAAAATTATTAATTTTACGAGTTATACTACCTATTAAAATAAATGACTCAATTTTGAAAACACCCTGTATAAATATATATATGAACATTTTGTTAGGTGTCTGACTGGGTGACTGATGGTGGAAATGGTTCCCCCACAAATTTCGATGAACGAAGACTTTCCACCATTTGTGGGGGAACTCTCCGAACACTGCTTGAAGAATACATATTTTTCCTTCAACCAGCAGATCTACAGACAGACCGACGGTGCCTCAATGGGATCATCTTTATCACTCGTTATAGCCAACCTGTTCATGACCGACTTCGAAACAAAGGCATTGGCCAACGCTCCTTTAAAGCCCAAACTTTGGAAACGCTACGTGGATGATATCTTTATAATATGGCCTCACGGAAACGAACTTCTAAACAACTTCCTAACCCAGTTAAACGAAATCCATCCCAAAATACAGTTCACTCTGGAAGTCGAACAGGATAGAAAACTGCCGTTTCTAGAATTTCTCATCACAAGGGAACTTTCTGGAACCCTCGAATACACAGTGGATAGAAAACCAACTCACACCGATAGATACCTCAACGCTAAATCCGATCATCATCCTTCTCAAATCCAATCAGTAGCGAACACCTTGATTTCCAGATCCTTCCGACTGACACTACCAGATACACGAAGCGAAGAAATACCAAAAATTTCCACAGCCCGTAGACAAAATGAATATTCAGAAAATTGTATCAGGAAGGCTATTCGCCGAAACCCAAACACGAAGAACAATAGATGATCATGAACCAAATACACCAAAGGTCCCGCTACCATACGTAAAAGGAATCACATATAGGATAGACCGACTACTAAGGAAATATAAGATCAGAACAGCCTACAAGTCGCACAAAACTGTTGCAAACTGAAAAACCCCAAGGACAAAGTCAGACTGGAAAATCATGGGGTGTATAATATATCTTGTTCCGACTGCAACATAACATACATAGGACAAACAAACAGACGAATATCGGGCAGAATACAAGAACATAAAAACAACTTAAAAAACAAACAAACCATTTTCGCTCTGTTCCAGCACCATCTACAAACAGGACATAAAATCAATTTTGAACGAGCCAAAGAAATAGCGAATATTGAAAACTACAATGTCCGAACAATCAGAGAAGCCCTTGAAACAGAAGAAAGGGGTGAGCTAAATACGCGAAACGACGCTCGCAACATTCCAACGGTATGGAAATCCCTTCTGAAGAAAGAAGAAACGCGGCAACGTGGCGGCGAGGTAGAAAAATCAATAAACCGACAGCGTTGCCGAGCGCCGCAAATAGTCCCGAACTACCCCGATATAATCTGCACATATATATATATATATATATATATATATATATATATATATATATATATATATATATATATATATATATATATATATATATATATATATAATAATTACATTTCTGTAAAATTTTTCATGTCTTGGTTGGAAATCGCTGCATGGACGTGGAAAATCATACATGCAAAACAAAACTTATACACATTAAAAATTACAAAGACCTAAAAATATATGATTTTTCAAAATAAGGTATCTTATTTTGGGCCATCCTACAATTTTAGCTTGAACCTTGTTCACATCATATAAGCTACTGCCTGTACAAATCAAAAACCGTTGCACATCATCGATGACGCTATTAAAGAACAGCAGAAATACCATTACATAAATTAAATAATAAAAGAATCAAATGGAATGTCTTCAATAAAGTAAAAATTTAGCGACTGTGTACGGTTGGCAGCATATACAACGTTATCGACTTTAACATTTTTCTTGTTGATATTTATCTCAAAGATATTTATTGACACGTAATGTGTCACACGTAAAAATTAAATTTTTTACCTTACGATCGAAAACAGTTGTTTTAAGAACTACCACAGTGTTATAATTGTCAGAGTAGCGACGAAAATTTCCAAATCAGTTAAAAAGTCGTTGTCAAGAGTTAGTGTGAAGCAAACATTAATTATATTTTTTAAGCTCCTTAGTAATTTGCATTTAATTTAGAGTTGTTGTTTTTTAAAATGTTAATGACGTGCAACTGCTTTCATTTTATATATTTTATATGAGCTATAAAATTAGTTTTCGTATAGCATTGACTTTATTTACCTGTGATAGCTCCTCCAATCATACCACCAACGCAAAAGATAGCGACCATCAACGAAAATACCAATATAACACCCTCCTGCGACGGTGCCTCTCCATATCTCTCCAACATCGTCACATTGATCCATTGTTCAATAATCTAAGCCGACAAAAATTAAATTGTCATTTGTTTGCTCGTTGATATCACTAATTATCGCACTCGTACCAAAACTCAAATATTGATTTGGAAAATGAAGCCTACCTTTTGAGGATTGTTCAGGACGCCTGTATTGTAACCGTGTTGGAAGGATGATCCAAGGGCTGATGCCGCAATAGCAAAGGCCAATCGTCCATTGAAACCCTGAAAATAATCGATAGTTATGTAGTAAAGAAAATGTATTTTTGATGCTTCATTTTAAAATATCATTGGTTGTTTTAATAAATTTTATTAGTTATACAAATCAAAAAAAGAATTAAATATAATTTGAATCCAGTAAATATTCCGAAAAGCCTGACGAGGAAACCCTTTCGTTTCATCGACTGCTAAACCAATTCAAATCAGATTGTTTTTCCGTCATATATTATTAGGTTTACAAATAAATTTTGATCCTTTCTTACATAAAATTAATATTTATTTATACCAAGTGTCCAGAAATATGGTCCATATTTAATTACTCGTTTGCCTCTTGGTGGCGCAGAACGCGCTGGTCGTGTCAACTTTACATCGAAGTTTGGTTCAAGGAAAATTAGTGCTTTCAACTATGTGCTTTCTGTGTGCGCACGTATTATTAAAACAACAATTCGCTTATTAGCGAGAATAAACGGAGCACCAAGTATTAGTTTAATGGATAAAAGGAATGGATAAAAAAGTTTGAAACTATCGGATCAATTTTGACTTTGCCGTCTATGGGTCGTCTAGGGTCAAGCAGAGGTGCAAACAACATCGAACGTGTACGTGAATTGGTTAGAGAAAATCTATCACAATCCGTACTGTACCAGAACTAGCCACGTACATATTAAGAAATCTTCACTGTATATCATTTTAAAAAAAGATCTTCGTCTTCATCCATATAGAATTTAAATTGTGCAGAAAATGAAAGAAACTGATTTTATTATGCATTTGACATTTATCAATGAAATGTTGGAAAGATTTAACAACTGTTGCAATATTTTCTTCAGTAACGGTCATGTTAACAAGCAAAACTGCAGGTATTGGGCGTAGGAGAATCCCAAGGTAAGACACGAAAGACCATTACATAGCCCAAAAGTTGTTGTATGGGCGCAATGTCAGCTAGAGGTATAATTGGCCCATACTTCCTTGAAGATGCCAGAGATAAAGTAGTCAGTGTTAAATCTGTCAGGTATAGTGAGATGATAGAGGTATTTTCACCAATCACTGCAAGAACGAGGAGAGTTGGTTTCAGCAAGGCGGCTTTACGTCTCATAGCACACGTGATTTTTTGGAGGCTATACAGGAATTTTTGCCAGGAAAAGTTTGCCTTAACAAGTGAAGCGACTTAAATTGGCCCCCAAGAACTCCAGATTTAACTCCACTTGATTTTTTCTTGTGGGATTAAGTCAAGGACAAAGTTTATGAAAATAAACTACGTACCATATTGCAACTAAAGGAGAATATTGTTCACGAGATCCACTCGATATCCAGACATGTGCGGTAGGTTGATAGATAGGACATTTTCGATCATGCCTTTATTTTTGCTAAATAATTTTCCAAACACTGTACTATAATGTTATAATAATAACATTATTATACCATAAATCGACTTATCTTAATTAAACCTACAAAAATTGCCAACAATGTTGGACACCTTCAGTCTTGAAAATAATCTCCGTTACTTTCGATATATTTATGCCATTTCTCGGGCAGCTGGTGAATCCCTGCTCGGAAAAACGATTGTGGTTTTGATCCCATAAATTCGGTAATAAAACGCGTATTGATTCCCCTTCGATTGTGCCAAAATGCATATTAACAAGATGTTATTGCAGAAAACGAAAGAGGTGGGACTATATCTGGAGAATAGGTCGCATGAGGGAGAACTTTTCACCCCAAAGTATCGATAGGTTAGGTTTGGTCGCTGCCACCACATGGAGCCGCGCGTTATTGTGCACCAGTATCACCTGTCGAGTTCCCTTCCAGTATCCAGTTTATGATTGTTTTCATTGGATTTCGTCACTTTAACACATTTATTCTTAATTACGTTCAGAAGTTACAATTTTATTTGCTCAAAGTATAGACCCCCACCAAATACATAGCAATACCTTTTAAAAGTCTCGGTTTATTTTCTGGGCTAAGCACATAGGGACCCAACGACCAATATATTTACCAGCTTCGGTTATTGCACGCTCCTTTTGTGTTTGACAAAGATTTTCTTGCAACAGCTGATCCTTGTGTGTGTGTGTGCGTGTGATTGTGATACAAAGAGAAAAGGTTATTTTGTACAGGAAGATAAGATGATAAGGTACAGTTTGATTGATGTAAGACAAAGCTGTTTCAAAGCATCCATATTTGTACATTGTCTTGATTCACTATATAGTCGTCTCGAAAACATTCCCCAGACATTTTCAATAATTATTGATTGGTTTGTCCGTTACATTGTGATGGTTCATTTTTTAAAAAGGAATAAAACAATTTTTTACTTGTTATCTATCACTTTTATTTTTAAACAAAATTTGTGTGATTATAGTTTCGTAAAACGATTTTACATTTTCAAACACTACTTTAAAACTGGTTTTAAGTAACAACTTTTAAAGTAGTGTTTGAGAAGGTAAAATCGTTTTACGAAACTATAGTTACACAAATTTTGTTTAAAGATAAAAGTGATAGATAAAGTAAAAAATTGTTTTATTCATTTTCAATAATATTCAAATCTGGAGAGACAAGAGACCAGTCCAATGTTTATACTATTAGTTTGCTCAAACCAATTCGTTATACACAGTATGTCGGAAAAAAAAACGATATTTTTAAACAAAAAAACAAATAGTTCCTTTAGTGGCCAATTTGAGTTTCGGGAACACCAAAAGTCACACGGAGATAAATCAGGCGAATACGAAGGATGTTGAAGGACATAGACTTGTTTCTTCGCTAAAAAGTTACGAACAGCGACGGTCCTGTGAGAACAAATCGAGCACAGACTTTGCTTTTGATTAAATCCTTTGTCAAAGTTTCGTGAATCATGTCTTTGGTTGTATTTAATTCCTCCGTCATCCATCTCACAGACGAATTGATCATTTCAGGCACTTTTTCCATCAACTCAGGGCGATTTTTATTTTTTGGCCGGGTTGGCATTAGGTTTGGCATTAGGCCAATAGATGGCGCTGGTAGTTTTCTTTAAATTTAAAAAGTTCCGTTATTTTTCCGACACTCTGTAATTTACTTTTTGCTGCTGCTTTTGCTGTTTGAACTTTGGCTCGCTAAATCGAATAAACGAGACAACCGATAAAAAAGTTTATTTTTATCGTCAACTCATTCTGTCTGCATATAACGAAATATTTAATCGATGTTCTCTGAAAACTCTTTTCTTTTCTTATAATTCTATACAAGTAAGATTAAACTGATGGATATCTGAATTAAACTAATAAATTGTGATAAATCCCCTAGAAGATTAAGACATCTTAAATATAAACATTTCGACGGACAAAAAATACATATTTAGTAGTGATTGATTTATATTTTAACCAAGGCTAATTAAACTCTGTCCCTTTTTTAATATTTTAACTTTTATTTGAAATAAATTAGAAAACACCAAAAAGCATGATAAAACTTAATTTTGTAGCAGCAATGTAGCCGCTCTGACACACAAAGTCACACACAGATAGTAATGGGAAATACCGATCTTTCTGGAGAGTCGGATCACCAGTTCCCAATCAATTCAAAGATCCGGATCCCTGAGCCGGTTCTTGGATCGCACTGAATCGTTTCTCGTATTACTGGTTGCATAACTTAGTTGCACAAACAAATAAACAAATACTTTACGATTGACAGTAGTGTGTCCGTATGTCCGTGATGTGTCTTATCTGATGTTGAACTTTATTTTATATATTTTGTATCTTTATGTTTTTTTTATATTTTTATAGTTTATTTTATAATTTATAACTTTTTGTGTTTTACAATTTAATCTATTTATGTAATATATTTTAATGTATATTAGTTTTGTTCTAGCAAAGATTTAATTGGTGTGGACCCAGCTTTAGAAGCCTTCCCGGTTCCAATGATCAGTCGCGATGGGAGGTGCCGCTTCTAAAAAAACCATCCTAGTCATCGAAACATCATCATCCTCGGTTCTACAGACCATTTTTACGAGTCCCCTTTACAAATCACAAATAAGATTAATTGTAAAAGATTACTAACTTTCTAATAAATAATTTAATTATATTTTTCTAGAAAAAAAAACAATGCAAACATTCCTATCATTTTTAATTCTATTAGAAACGTTGTATAAATTGGAAAAAATTAAGATTCATACTTAATTGGACTTTGGAACGCTGTGTAATGGTCTTGAGGCCAAAGCCAAGGTTGTTTCCTTGATAAAATGTGAACCACACAGACACTGACCGAAATTCTATATTGCCGATTTCGTATGTTTACAATATTTGATAAAGCTGATTTTCAAGGTTTATTTTAACTTAATTTACTAGCGAATTTCCTGATACCTCTCTTTTCTACGTTACTATTATGTGTAATGTACAGTTTGTCAAAAAACGAAACCAAATATAGAAACTTTATGACGAATAACTAATATATATATATATATATATATATATATATATATATATATATATATATATATATATATATATATATATATATATATATATTTATTTTTTAGTTCGTAGTATTTCGCGGATGGAAGAATACGCTAGACTATTAGTCCGGGAATATATCTGATCGTTTGTCCAGCATTCCAAAGCACCCACAGCAAATCTAATCCGTGCAGAACATCAAGCCATCAAGAAACTAAACAAAACAAAAGAAATAACCATACTACCATACGGCAAGGGAAACGCCACCGTAGTCATAGATACTGAAGAATACCCCATAAAAAAGTTACCAGAGACCCCACAACGTATCTCGAAAAAACGATCAAAGCCAAAATCGAAGAATCTCCAATCGACGACAGTATCAAGAAACAACTCATCCCGAGAGAAAAGTCGAGCAAATGCCCAAAACTATATGGCCTGCCAAAGATCCACAAAGCTGGGGCTCCCCTACGTCCAATTGTTAACGCTTTCAACTCGCCATTACAAAATCTAGAGACATTTTTGGCTAATATATTACAACCCATAACAGAAAAAGCCGATTTGTACATTAAAAACTCTCAGCACTTCACAGAGACTCTAGACAAACTCACAATAGATCAAAAGGACATCAGGGCCAGTTTCGACGTCAAATCCTTTTATACGAGCATACAAATAGAAGAAGCATTGCAATTGATAGTGAAGAATGACGACCTTCCCAACCACGTAATAGATTTGGCCAGACATTGCTTAAACAATGCTTACTTCATGTTTGACCAAGACATATACCGACAAACAGATGGTGCAGCAATGGGTTTATCTCTATCACCAGTAGTGGCGATAGAGAATATTTTTAATATTGATAGAGATATATTTTGAAAAGATGGCACTGCAGAGCGCTGACCTCAAACCTAAAGTGTAGGTCCGATACGTCGACGACATTTTTGCCATCTGGTCCTTTGGTAAAAACGAACTTGCCAAATTTCACAGCCATTTAAATTCCGTCCACCAAAAAATACTGTCCACTTTAGAAATCGCAGAAGACAAAAAACTCCCCTTCCTAGATGTCCTAATAACCAAATCTCAAGATGGATGCTTACAACACACAGTTTACCGGAAACCAACCCACACGAACAGATACCTGAATGCAAGGTCCCATCACCATCCAGCACAACTTCAAGGGGTTGTCAACACCTTGATTTCTCGGTCTCTCCGACTATTCGATGACATCAACCGAGAAAAAGAGCTCATAACAATCACCGACGCTCTAAAGCAGAACGGCTACTCAGCGTATAACATAAAGAAGGCTATTAACCATCAAAACAACCAACAGAAGCGAAATAAATATGAAAATAGGTCCGTAACAGTTCTGCCGTACATCAAAGGTGTCACAAACCGCATTGGACGATTGCTTCGACGACATAATATATCAGCCGCTTACAAGCCACATAAAACAATAAAACCAGCCATTAGAAGTCCCAAAGATCACATCATTCTAGAAAATCCGGGCGTATACAGTATATCGTTCGGGACTTGCAACATGGCATACATCGGACAAACCAACAGAAGAACACAAATTGGCGGTTAGAAATAAACAAACCACATCGGCTCTGTTCCAACACCATCTACAAAAGGACACACAATCGACTTCAACAGTCTCGACAACATACGAGAAACAATAGAAATAGAAAAAATTGGACGCCTAAACAGAAGAGATGATGCCAGACACGTGGAAACCAATAATTAATCGACAGACCGAAGCTCACCGACTGCAGTCGGGAGAGCAACTGACTACCACTGTGACACCCCAAACATCGTCCGAGGGGGCGGAGCCAACACCAGAACCAATAAGAAGTACCCACCATCACAATCTGCCACCCAGAAGAATATAAATATTAAGAGACAGTTTCCACAGCTTTCAAGAAAAGAGTCTAGTCTGAGCCTTCAGAGAGTGGCCATCTCTCCGATAAGTGTGATAAACGGCAAGTGAACGTAACGATCTTAGTATGAAATCCTGTACTACTTTCGACGAGGACATGGCTGCGCAAGGCCTTGTTCCAATGACTTTCGAGGTATTGAAGGAAAATCACCTACACTGCCTCCAAAACCACCAACCATTTATTGACGAACTGCAACAGGAAGTCATTGAAATGGAAGATTAAATCGCCAAACTCAAGAAAGAAGCCAAAGTTATCATCAAGAAATTGATGAAGAACTTCCTTCTCCTAAGAAAAACAAACAAACCACAAAAATCACGCCACCAACAAAAGTAGATAAAGGAACGCAAAGATCGTTCAAGATACCAACCTCAGTAAAAGGATCACAGACAATAGTGACCCAAACAGAAAGCTCGGAGGTCGGTACGCAAACTACCGCACCAAAAGAGCTACCGAAAACAGTCGAGATCCAGAAGGAACCCGAACAAGGAAACAGCACTCAAGTTTCCGATCAAGATGGGTACCAGCAGGTCCAATCGAACAACGAACAACAATCGAACAACGAAAAGGAGTTCCAACCAAACCCATTGAAGAATCGATCGTCAATCCTCCATCCACATCGTCAACCAGAAACAAAGAACAGCCAACAACAACGGCACCAAAACCAACAAAGAAAGCGACAACCTCAGCAATTGTCACCACTACCAGACCAAAGCCGATAGTCCTGAAAGACAAATCAGCTTTCCAAGAGGTAATGTGCATCCTCAAGAAAACAAACGTAGCTGTCGGGCCAGCCAAGACGTTAAGAAACGGTGTCCTCATGGCCCCCGTTACCGAAACTGACAGAAAAGCTCTGATAGAGTTTGAAAGTAGTGTTTGATAATGTAAAATCGTTTTACGAAACTATAGTCACACAAATTTCGTTTCAAAATAAAAGGGGGCAAAGTAAAAGATTGTTTTATTCCTTTTTAAAGTAAAAATGTCTAAAGTAAGATTCACCAGGTTGTCATTGGCAAGAGGCCTACTTCTTAGGAGCGACGAGCAAGCGAGACGTTGTCATTTTCGGCTACACTTGCTTGAACAGCGGCAATATTCATAACATTTCTGTTTTTTTTTGCCATACAGGCACCACACTATCATGGAGAGTAAACTCACTTTCAAATTTTCTTACAACACGATCAATAACCGTTCTTCCGACGTGAAGCACGGGTGAACATTTTATTCTTCTAACTTCATTATTTTTCCTACTTACCCAAGGTTGGACGGGCCACGAACGGTCTTGCACAGTAGGTCTGTTGCAATCGTTTACCGCAGGATGGCATTGGCTGCATGTGATTGCAGCCTCTATTCGACATGGCCAATTTATATGGTCATGGCTTTAGTTATTCCTTCATCCGTTCTCCAGGCGTTCAGTTTGGACCTACGTGATGGCAGCTTAAGGCCAGAAACCGATCTTTTGTTCTCTCACGAGTCCGCTTCACTATTTTTCAAAATTCTTCCTTGATCGTTGTCTTCTTCTCTTTCACCTTGATGCATCTTCTTTACAATTCCTTGTTTTGACACACGAATTATATGGTCCATCTAATCCTTTGATCTCGAATTTTCTGTGTTATTTTCGGTTTCTTGTAATTTGCTCATTATCTCTTTATTTATTCGTCTTCATCATGTGCCTTCTGTTAATTCGACAGAGCCAAAAATATTTCTCAAAATTTTTCTCAAATATCCAGCTTGTGTTATTCTTGACTCGTAATTGACCAAATTTCTGGCATTTAACTCGATTCGTAGAATCATTGTTGGATCCTGGATGTTCTTGATAACCTCCAAATATTCGAACTTTTTCCCAGTCATATACAATTGGTTCTGACAATTCTGCTAATATTTCTACGTATTTCGCGTTTATGTTATAAAATGCTTTTCATAGTCCATTTTTTTTCGTTTCACTAGTCTAGTTTCATACTTATTTTATTTTTCTCTTCGCAATATCACAACCTTTAGAACAAAAATCAAATATTACGCAAACAAGTATTTTTCATTAGAATTGCAAATTTCAGAAACAAGAAATAATCACGAGGAGGCAGAAGCTGTAGGTAGAGAGATTTGTTGTTCTCGAACGAACATCATGAAACGTTATGTTAGACTATTCAAAAGAATATCATGAATGCTACAAGGGTTGTTCCATAAGTCCTTAGAAAATCCAAGAGATGACGCTCGTACAATGGGAAATGGTTTGTTTTTAGCAAGCATCATTATTCACCAGATAGCTGTCGAAGTCTCAGTTATATTCATCAAACGGTTTCATTTTTATTGTCGATTTAAGCAAGAAACTATTCAATTTTTCTTGTTGGAACCTTTGGTGTGAAATACTAAACTTTAAGAGATTTACCACTAAACACCAAAACGCTTTTTTGAACTGCTCGACGCACGTTTCGCTAACCATGTTAGCATCATCAGACTAAAGCATCTCCTGATGAACGTGCGTCGAGCAGTTCAAAAAAGCGTTTTGATGTTTAGCGGTAAATCTCTTCAAGTTTAGCAAGAAACTATTGTTTATTTAGAAAAATGGAAAAAAGTGAGTTTCGATTGGTGATTAAATACTTATATTTATGTTTTAACACCGAAAGAGATCAAAGCTGAGTTGGATGAACTTCATGGCACGTCTGTTTCTGTGTTTGTAACTGTTTATAATTGGGTAAATGAGTCTAAACGTGGCAGTACATCCACAAAAGATAAACATCGTTCGGGACGTCCAGTGGAAGTGACTATTAAAAGGATTTTGGCCTTTTGAACTTACTGCAGTAATCAGTATGTCCCTAAGGCTGGAAAGTTTGGAGACATCTGATCAAGACAATGCACGAATGCACTCCTGTGACGTTTTAATAGCCAAAAACATGGAATGAAAGTTAGAATTATTACAACATCCACTGTATTCACCGGATTTGCCCCCAATGACTTTTTTTTATTTTCGATCTTAAAAAAATGGCTCAGCCGACAACGGTTCGTATCGAACGAGGAGGTCATCGCCCAAACAGATGCCTATTTTGAGGACATTCAGAAATCTTACTTTTTAGACGGCTTAAAAAGCTGCAGAAACGCTTGGAAAAGTGTATATAGAGCTAAAAGGAGATTATGTCGACTTATTGAATTGTAGGACTTATTGAACGTCCGTTGTATTATAAAAAAATGTTTAAATAAACTACGAAGTATTTATTTATTTACTCAAATTTCTTTTGTCTCCTTCAAAGTAATATCCTCAAACTTCATTCCAACATTTTTCAGGCTTCGAAGCAGTTTATTTCTTGTCCACTTCTTGTATTTCCTTCAAAATCGACCAGCGCACTCTCTCAAATAGTTTCTATAGACTCAAAACGTTGTCGAAGAAGTGATTTCTTTAATCGAGGATATAGGACTATCTGAGGAATATTTATTTTGGTAATGTTTCCTACACTGGTTGACGTGGAAGTTTTTCCAGAACGAGGCTCATCTTCAGCTGCTTCTCTACCATCACTAAAGTCCTTGTACCACTTTTAAATATATTTTCTTGACATAGCTTCATCGTCGTAATATTTTTATTCTAAACGTTTCGAATTTTTTTAACTTATATTGTTAACTTATATTTTCTCTATAAGTTAACAAAAAAAAAACAAATGTCAGATGTCAAGGACACTCATACCAACAAAAAAAAAGACAAACACATGGTTGTATCGGTAATAATTGTTCTTAATTAATAATTAAAACAATTATTTCCTTGCTGAAAGACCATACATTTTTTTCGTTATAAATTTATAATATTTCTTATTTATTTTTAAGACGAAAACTTTGAAATAACAAACTAAAATATGGGTGATGCAATGCAAGTTGCACATCTGAAAAGCCAACGGAAGTTGAAAAAACCCGAGGAATACGTGATATAAGTCCAGTGAACTTCCTTTTATTTTCTCGGTTATTTAAACGAACCACTGTAGTGAGTCGCATTGAGACAGGTCAGGAACCTTTCAAACAAGAACCACATTGTGCCTTTTTCGACAGATTTCATTTGTGAAGAGAGCAAGTTGTATCGAGCGTACGCTCCAACGCTCTACTATATACAGTTTACAAGGCAAACAGGACGAACAATATTACGTAAAAAAAACCTATCTCGTCGTTTTCAAAATAATCTGTTTCCTCTACGCAATACTCACTTCCGTTACCGCAAAATGGTTATTTTAGATGAGGACATACGAAACAGTTACATGGAAATCTTAATCCAAACTCCATGCTCAATCATAGTGACGCTTTTCAATATGTTTAAGTTTTTATAAAATGGAAGGATCGCTATGTGTGTATTGTAATATTGATGGTTTAATAAATTAGCTTAATATGGAAAATGTACCTTCCGAGTTGCCTATTTTCTTAGATTCGTCGAAATACAGACTAAAAAACAGTCTTGCTTCTTAATGGAAACAAAAAAACCCATTTATTCCTTTAGTTCATCCAGTGACAATGAAAGAAATCTATAACAACATAGCAACCATACTATATCCCGTTAAATATTAACAATATCAGTGGAATATTTGTGGGGATTTTAAAGTGATATGCATATTGCTAAGACTTCAAGGGAGTTTTACAAAGTACTGCTGTTTTTTGTGTCTATGGGACAGTACGACAAAAAAAGAACATTACAGTAAGAAAGATGTGCCTTAAAGAACTTCTTTTCAACCTGGTCTTAACTGTAACTGTTTATAATCGAGACGTCCAGTGGAACTGACTACTCCCGACATGATTGACAAAATCTACGACATAGTTTTAAGTGATGGACGAATTAAAGTGTGCAAAATAGTTGAGCCTACAGGCTTATCGCAAGATACAGTGTTTTCAATTTTGCACAAAAAATTGGAAAAGAGAATAAACGTAATGGTGTGGTCGACTCTGAAGCTGTTTTGGTGCATTTTGTCGCAATCCTGATGACTTTCTGCGTGGATACATAACTGTGGACGAAACATGGATACACTGCTACACTCCAGAGACACAGAAACCGAAGAAGGCAAACCCAAAACATGTGCTTCTTCCGCCTCTCCATATTAAGCTTGGACTAATGAAAAACTTTACCGAAGCCATGAACAAAGAAGCTAATGGTTTCAAGTACCCAAAAGAAATATTTCCTCAAGCAAGTGATACAAAAGTAAACGAAGTCATATTTTGAAGGCAGTCACCGAATTTGCAACATGGAAGTGTTTTGTAATTGTAGCGAAAGGATTTTTAAACAACAAAAAATCTATATCTATCACGAGCGTAGCCAGGATTTAGTTTGGGGGGGGGGGGGGGGGGTTAGTTTGAAGTAAATAAAACAACAAAAATATACTTACATGAAATTTAATAATTTAAAGTTCTTAACTTTAAATGAAATGGTTAAATTAATTTCGTTCCTCTGCGCTAAATCTAAAACCATTAAAGAAGAAATCTTCGGCTTTTTCTTTTAAATATATCCACTACTTCATCTGCATGAATTTCTGTTCCATAGTGAATGTTCATGAAAGCCAAACCATTAAGTCTGTTTTCACTTGTAGTGTTTCGTAAATAGTTTTTCAGTCTCCTTGGGCTCGCGAAAGACGTTTCTGGATAGCAGTGGATACAGGAATGGTAGCCAAGATTTGTAGTAATGTGTAAATATTAGGATAAAGGTTTTTATCGCACATATCTAGGCATTCCAAACTAGACTTCGGGGTAGGCGATATACTTGTCATCACTGTTTTCCATACTTCAAGTTCTGCTTTAACCACTGATATGTTGCTTTCGGGAAGCAGTGACGAGTACATGGAAATTGCTTCTTCAATTTCAGAACTGGCAGTAAAATTTGAAAATTTGAGAGTAGTATACCAGATAATGCTGATACTACTTTACGATGTTTGGTAAACCTTTCAACCAATTGTTGAATTGTATGATCAAGAAATGGAATGAACAAATTCATTTTGTAATACGTGTATACATCCAATGCAGGAATGTTCAGTCTATTTAATTGTCTTCCGACGACGCGTGGCATTCGCAGTATACCACCATTTTCTTTCAGTAAAACCTTTGCGTCTTCATAGAGATGAAGATATTCGACGTCAGTGTTGTTTCTCAGGAGTTGTAAGACATTAATAACATCATCTACATGTTTGAATACCGTGATAAGATCGATGTAAATTGTCTGTAATTGTTTTGATAGCGACAATGTATAGCTCATAACTTTTTGAAGAATCACTAAACATATCACAAAATCCGAAAATCGAAGCGTACTTAGCAATTGGGCGGCTTGTTGCGATGTTTCCTTATTGTGATTAAATTGGAGTTCTTCGAGAGCATCCACAATCGTTGAATAAATTTCCCTGAATCTTATAATAGCTTCATGTTTGTGGACCCACCGTATTTCACACATTGAGAGCAAGCTTTGTTGGTTACCGACGGGTAGTAGCTCTTGAATTTTTTCTTTCAACAAAGCAGTGCGTTGAGCAGAATGTCGAAAGTAGGAACCAACAGACTGCACAATCCCAATGCAATATCGGATATTTGGTAATGAACATGAATCAGCAATAGCAAGGTTGAGAGAGTGTGCACTACAGTGTACATAAAGAGCAAGAGGACATTCTTGGCGAACATAAGCTTGGGCACCGTGCAAATACCCACTCATAGCTGCAGCCCCATCGTAACCTTGACCAACCACATGAGAACATTCAAGTCCATGCTTTTTCAGAGCTGTAATAATAAGATTTGCGAGACCGGATCGTGAAACATCGACCGTTGAAATGTACTCAAGGAACATCTCTTTAAGTATATGGTGTTTATTATCTGTATAATCAACATCTTCAACTTCTTCAATTATTTTTTGTTGAATTAATTCACCACAAATGTCAATTATTTCGTTTTGGATCTGAAGGCTTGTGTACAGGGCATTCTTCTGTGAAGTATTCAAATGCTCAGCCAGATCTTTATCTCCAGACTCTAAAATTACCATCATTCTGTAGTGGTTGTTCAGGTTCTGGTGATTCTGGTGTAATTTGTATGCGCACGAATCGATTTTACCTCTCAAGGAGATGCCTTGTTTGCCGCGAAAAATTATTGCTTTTACGATAGGGACTAGTTTCTTTCGATTCTCCTCTTGTTGTCTCTTTCTTTCAGAAGACAGCTGTTTAGTGACCGAAAAAGCCTGCGAAGACATTACTTTTAGAAAGTTATCTGCCGGTTCTGAATTTCGCTTGTGGTATCCCGATTTCGCATGAGCTTCAAATATTTCTAGGATATTTTCCACTTACAAAAAGGTTCGGTTACCAACTGGCCGATCCTTTGATGACCGCCTTTACCTTCATCAAGCGAACGTCCCATTACCACGCAAACTCTGCAGTATGCTCCACTTTTATATTCCGAATATGTCAACCAGGGGAATCTCTCCAACCATTTCAATTGAAAGTGCAAGTTTCGTTTTGGGGAAATAGCAAACTTATAATCTCTGGGTGGGTTTTATGGCGCTTTTAAAATTTGGACTTTAAAATATTCATCCAAGTTTTTTTCTTGATTCGCGTAAAAACCAACATCCAACTTAGCTACAGTTGTAAAAGATGAGGTAACAGGCAAGCTGGCCTGTTGCAGACTAGATGTAGATTCGGCAGTTGAAGGTACCGAACAGGGCACCAGCCGTGGTATCGATTTCGATATTCGGTATTGTGATTGAGGTCGAGGTCGAGGGCCCGCTTGTCATCACGGTCTTCTTATCAGCATGCAAGGTAGCTGAAGCTTTGATAGCTAAATCCAAATTTGTTTCTTTATTAGAAACCCCTTGACTACACCACTTTTTCCAGTAGTCCATACCTTTAAGTTTATCACCCTTCCTTTTTTGCCCCTACATTTTTCGACAGTAATAATGATTCACGTATCTATCCTTAACCAGGTCACCGAATAACACTGCACTAAAATTACTCACTTACACGGTACACTTAATTCTCTTCACTATTCGTTCACCACTTTTCACTTATATTCGCTTCGAGTTCGCATGGAATAATACTGCCGTAAGCGCGATCACGCGCCGCTTATATAGCAGCCCAGTAGTAGCCGTCCAGAAACTACCACAAACTTCCACAAAGCTCCGCTCATTCCGACCGAGGGGCGTGGCGAATAATCGAGAAACAACGCAACGAGAGAACAAAAAAAACGTCTGACGGATCCACATCTGGACTATAAGGTGGTTGGAGCAGCATTGCCACGTTGTTTTTGGCCAGTGTCTCATTCACAATTAGCGGCGTGTGATTAGGCACGTTGTAATGACGGGGCATCCAGGAATCGGCGATCAAACACTTAATCGACGATCAGAGTTGAGATTTTCTCGCGCTTTGGCCACATTTTCATCAGTTCCCGACCTCCTTTGAATCTTTTATGCCACTAAAAACCACGTGTTCTGAACATGGAGTGTTTCGTCTTTATAAGCCTCACGGATTGCGTGAAAAGTCTCCGTAGCGGATTTGTTCAATTTCACGCAAAATTTGAGGGCGCATATTCGTAAGACACACGTTCATTTTTTGCACGATCTACGCACTCCAAAGTTTCGAAGACAAGTTTCCTATGTTACTTGACATGATATTCTCTTTGGTAGGAATAGATCAGTCCCGATATTTATTGGACTAAATTTATAAAACCTTCTTTGAAAGGGCGATTTTAATAAATCTAGAATGTTTTATAAAATAAATTGGAATAATTCCAAAACGGTATTAAAAGAATCGGTAACAAAATACAGAAGATTAAAAGAAACCGCTATAATTAATTTATATAAAAATAACTGTATTACTATGCCTTCGGTAGATTTAAATTCAATATGGTTCCCGATTCTAAAGAATACAACTAAACACATTTAAATATTTGAATACACAATCAGTACAATAATCACACAGCAAACATTACCTATATATATATATATATATATATATATATATATATATATATATATATATATATATATATATATATATATATATATATATATATATATATATATTTTGGTAGTATGTCACTGTCACTGTCACACTTGTTACTTTATATATTACAAATTAATATAATTTATTTTTTAGTTTAGTTTTGAAAATGGGGGGAGAGGACCCTCCGAAACGTTAACGTTAAAAGTTTGTAAATTTTTTTATCACATTTTTATATCTTTAAAATTTTGTTCGTTAGGAAAATTTATTACAAAAAAAAATCACTGAGAAATTTGTCTCCGTTTGGTTTTTTGTTTTTACCCAGTGATTCTTTCTTTGCATAAGAACAGGTATTTTTGATATTTTTTGAGTTTTAGATAATGGCGAAAAACCCAAATAAAGGAAAAAAATATATGTGAACATGCCACAACTATTCAGACATTACTTAGAAATCCTTTTATCTCCAAGAAGACATTAGTCGCATCATACCTGGTAAAAAAGATTTTGTACCCCTGAAATTACATGATGGAAAAAAACACATCCAAAAACAACTTCTAATTTGCAACATTGACGAATTTTATCAGAAGTTTAAAGGTTAATATCCGAATGTTTAGGTAGGCCTAACAATTTTTTTTTTACTTTGACCCAAACCATGTATTCTCGCCAGCCATTCTTGAACACATTTGGTGTGTGTTTGACAAGCAGTTTGTCAAAATGTCAAGCTGATGTTGAATGAAGGAGACATTGCCAATCTTACCATTGAAACTGCCATGGATCTTTTATCGTATAAAGATTGCCTGACAAGTCATTTAACGACTTCAAAGACGTCGCCCAAGAATGTTGTTAGCTTAGCTTGAATGCGATTCGTGATCATTTGAAAATGATATTTGATGACAAGAAAATGACAAACGTGCAATTTGAAAAATGGGTTGGCACAGGCCGCTTCACGATATCTACTAAACTACGTTCATCTGTTGATTTCGTAGATAGTTTGTGTGATGCTCTAAATAAATTGAAACCCCACGCCCACATTGCAAAAGAACGAGCACTTTATTTTAAAAGACTTAAGGAGAACATCACAGAAGATGAAATCATAGTACCGCATTTGGCAGAAAATTTTAGTTTTGTTGTCCAAGACGCTGCTGAATCTTTTTACTGGAATAATGGGCAGGTAATACTACTAACATCGGTCTTTTATTATAGAAATAAAAGTGAAATAAAACACGGTAGCATTGTAATTATTTTAGACGATCTGAAGCATGACATAGCTACATTCTATGCTTTCCAAAAAATACTAATGGGCAATTTAAAAAAAAAGGAATAGTTGTATCGAAAATTATCTATATCATAGATGGTGTCTCACAACATTTTAAAAATAAATTCAACCTTACAAACCTATTTTATTATAAAAGAGATTTTAAGACCGATGCAGAGTTTTATTTTCGCGCCACCTATCACGATAAGGGACCATGTTATGGTCTTGGAGGAAACCTGAACCTGTACGTTTAGCGACCCGCGCAAGCTTGCAGTTACCTCCAAGTAAAACAATTATTACGCCAATGCAATTGTATGAATGGGCGAAT